>VFXL01000100.1:0-140000 GCA_009761765.1 Phenacoccus solenopsis | reverse complement strand
GTATTATCCTCAAGATTTATGCCGTAACCATTTTTATTCAGCGTTTTCGACGAGATTAAATTTGTAGTTAAATCAGGAGCAAAAAGGACATTTTCCATTTTACGAATTACGGAGTCATTTTCTGTAAGAACGTACATATTGCCAATAGCAAACGCGTCAAAATAAACTCCCTTTTTTGCGCATTTGACTTTCCATGGTGTAGGAAATGTTGTTACATCAGTCAGCATGGTTATATCGTTAACCATGTGGTTGGATGCGCCAGAATCCAAAATAAAAAGATCGTTGGATTTGTGGGATAGGTTGGCTGACAATTCGCATTCATTCGGCTGTTGAGTTGTAACAGTAAGCGCTTCAAAACGAGGAGTTGCATTATTATTATCAATAATTGCACAATTTGCGGTGTTTTGATTTTTTGGGCAATTTGACGGCGATGTTGAATGATAGTTCGGAGTCAAGCGATCATTTGATGGTTTAGGTTTGCGAGGATTTGGCGAATTATCACCATATTTTGGGCAGCTTTTACCAATATGCCCACGTTCATTGCAACGGTAACAGCGAGAAGCGTTATTCGGCAGAGCTTGCTTATTCGGCGTGTTTTTATGACGACTTAAAAAGGCTGACGGACGCGGAGTATATGACGGAGAAACATTCAATTTCTGGAGCTTGCGTTGCGTTTCTTCACTTATCAGTAAATTCTTTAACGTTTGGAGGGTGAGTTGATTTGTTTCAGCGAGAGCAGAAGCAGCAGTACGTACATTTGAGTACGATTTTGGTAGTGACGTTAGCAGCCAGGTGATTTTTTCCGATGATGAGAGCTTTTCATTTTGCCCTTCGAGTTCATTGATGATAATTTCGAACGTAGATAAATGTGACAGCATATCATCTTTGGTATCGTCGAATTTAAGGGTTTGTAAACGCGAACGGATCGAAACAACACGATTTATGTTTACAACGGCGTACTTACTATCGAGAATTTTCAGGAGCTCGAGAGGTGTTTTAATATCGCCAAGAGAACGGAGTACGTTGTCGCTGAGTGTATTGTAGATGATATCTAGGGCTAGAGCATCTCTTTGAAAACGATCGGATTCGGATTTTTTCGTTGATGGCTCTAAGACATCTTGTAAACCTCGTGCGGCGAGTTTTACTTTAATTCGGCGACGCCACTGATCGTAATTTGCTGCGTTTCCGCTAAATACAACAACTGGATTCGATACGAAGTTATCGGGTATCGATAACGCGGCAGCTGAAGTAGTTTCGGTTGGCGACGATTGCCTCATTTTCCTTTTGGATGCCATTAAACGGATGGCATTGCACGTGTAAGTCAAAGGTAAAAACTTACGTTTTGTATCGGCGTTCAAAAACGATTCTCAAACTACGGACCTCTGCTACCATGTTTGGTTTGAGAATCTCATGCGCTATATATTGAATAATAAAACAATTACTTGAAAAGGTCGTATTTTATTTCATACGAAAAAAGCATTTCAAATAACATTACAAATAACGAGTAAATGAATAATGTGACATTCCAATCGAAATGGTAGTAAACAACAAAAAAAGTTTTAGGATTACGAGTTACAAAATAGCGTAATGTAATAGCGAAAAGTAATAGAAAAATGTTACGATTGCCGACACTGTGTTTCCGCCTTTCAACATGTAATGTCATTATTTTGTTATCAGTAACACTAACGTGAATTTCGAGAACGAATGCTTCGCACAAAATTGACATTAATTGTCTAATTTTTTTCATTTTTACATTTAATCTAGATGCTATATAAATTCACAATAATTTTGATCATTATCATGCTTTGCATTCTTGCATGGAACATTCGAACTATTTTTTGAAGATAAACCGAACTTGCTGATTTAACTTTAACACAGCTACCCATATTATTACACTTACAATATTATGTATTACGCGTAATTTCATTTTTAGTCCTTTATGCGCACTGTTAATGTTGACATTGTCGACACGCGTAAAGATATTTCCATGTTTAATAAATAGGTCGGCCATTTTGTACCACTGAACTTACTTTCAGTTCAGTAGCTGTAATATATTACCTATATTCATTCCTAACGTTATGCTTCACGAAGTTTCGATGTCTATTTACGTTTATCAATTCATGTACTGTATTAGTCCCTTATTCAAAATTTTGCAGGAAAATAATATCTGTCTTCTAAATGATATAGGTACACAAAACTTATCGTCATATATGTGCAGTAGTTACATTGCGGTTATTTGGATATAGTAGAAAGTAGATACCTACTTTTGAAGGTGGAAGAAAAATAACTATGAGGCAGTTTCATAAGGTTCGTATATGAAATTTCAGAAACTGAATAGAATTGTTTTTTTCCCCTCAAACATGCTTCAGATTATGTTTACTTTCTGAAAGATTATGTTTGAAAAACGAAAAACATCTATTATATCTATCATCAACTTGTTCTACCATTTCTAACTTTTCCATTACGTCATTTGAAAATAACTCGTAGTATCTGCAGTCACGCAGATTAAAAAGGTTACCAAATAATCAATTTTAATGATTTAACATAAGTTTTGTTTATTTTTTAAATAAATTACCTACTAAGCATTTATAGATGTACGTCATAACCCTATGAACCAAATAGTACCCTTGAACTTTTAAATTGCTATTATTTTACATAATTATTAAACAAAACCAATTACACTATCAAAAATCACGGCATGTTCTATGTTCCTTGTTGAACTTTCTTCTTTTATTTCGTCGAAAATATTAAATCTGGAAAGATGCGTCTGGTAACAGGATTTCCTTTTACAATACGATGAAGTAATCTACGGATTGATTGTCAATTTATTTTGAAAGCGTATAAGAAAAAGAAATGCGAAAGGGCGTAAATTCTTTATTTAAAGCCCATGACCCGTTTCCTGATCACTGCCTTTTTGATAAAGTAGTAAAGCGCTAATACTTTATAGATAGTTCTTTAGAGTGTTTTAAAAAGCCATAAAGAACAATTCTTTTTCAAGTCGTGAAAACGAAACTCATTTTTACTTCCAAAAGCTTCGTACCTACTTTGCTTTGTTTATTTGTATCATCAACTGTTCATTGCGATAAAAGTAGGTATTTTATTCGTAATATTGTCTTATTTCTTTGTCAGTGTACATAAGCATAGGTACTTCTCTTATTTGAATATTCAAAAATGTATTTTGTAAATATTCAACGATGTCTCGCTTACTGCAGTTATAACTGGAACAAAATGGCTGCGATTTTTCTTAAAATAATGTTTACATCTTGTTTTAAATTCTTAAGAGCAAATTTTGAGGAGTACATAATATAATAGTACGTATCATATTTTTCGAAAATCTTCTCGAAATGTTGGAACGAACGTATTCATTTAAATTTCAATTATTTAAGCCGACTAATTCTCGTAACACTCATAAATCACGTTTAATTTATTAGGCACATTTGTCAACAATCCAAACGGAGCCTTTGGGATTATAGCAATATAATTTTACAAAATTGCGAATACGCACTTAGATTAGCCACCGTATTATAGTATAATTTGGTTGTTGGTTTCGCGTTTTTTGCAAATTACTAATCTCGCTGGTCGTTATCAGCATTTCGTTTGTATTTTTAACGCGTTATTTAAAACATGAGCTAAAATGATTAATACGTTTTGTTAGGTGTCTAATTTTATTAATGAAAACTGCTGCGGTGAGTACATAATGAAATTAGCCGTTAACTCATTCTCCTTTATTTTTTATAATTTTAATTGCATGTAGAACAAAGAAAAGAGTAATATTATTTAGTCATATTTTTAAACACAAGTGATGCAAATATTTAAATCCACGATCGTCGAGAGTTAATTTTGAAGGAAAGCACATCATCTGAGAACCTCACAAAAAAAATTATTTGGAGGGAAAACACGACGAGAGATTACACTTATAGGAAAAATGAATAAAATCGTAAGAATTATGAAAAAAAACACTTATTGCACACAGGGCTGCCGAGAGCCAAGTCGGACCTGGGGCAAAGTGAATTTGAGCCCCTATGATTTTTTTCCACGAATTCTACGATTTCGATCAACGTGTTAATTTGTCCATAACGGCCCCTTTAAAAAACGCCGGGCCCGGAGCAATTTGCCCCTCCCTTGCCTCTCCCTCTCGGGAGCCCTGATTGCACAAAGTAAAGAAAATAGAATATTTTCAACAGAAAACATTCAACATCTAAGATAAGTACGTCAAAAATGCTGTCTTTACAAAAAAGTGTAATTTTCCGAAAAAGATTTTAAAAAAGAGTGATCATTGAATTTGGAAGCTTAAACAATTTAAACCAGTTACTTTGAGAATTTTTAATCCATATAATGATTTTTCACTCAATTTTATATAAACTCGCATGGAAGCAGGTGCACTTTTTCATTAAAAAAAGTCTGATGTAGCTGCCGAAATTCAATGGTACCTATTTTTATTTTGATGATATTTCATTCATCTACGAATAATCCACTCTCGATTCATTTTAAAACTAATATTCTTCGAGTATTTTCATGGTGTGAATGCTTTTCTCAAATACAACTTCGAATTTCGGCGCATATTAATTTTGAAGATTGATATTTCTGTAGCGAAGATCTTAGATGATGTGCGTACCATTAGGCTTTGTAGATCTACGTTCCAACTCGTTGATCCCGGAGCTTCTTGTCAGAGCAGAATTTTTTTTTTGAACCTTGTGTAAAATGTTTTTTGTGAATATTATTATTCAGTTATTTTTTTGTAGTGACACTCTTAGATGAGGTAAGAAAGCCTGTGGAAGAGAACAGTTCGAGAACATTGAGAATGATGCTATGGTCATCTTGTAGAAGAGAGTATCCAGTTCTTAAAGGAGTAAGTTTTGGAAATTGAATCAAAATACCTTCAACTATAAAAAGAGGGAACAGGAAAAAGTTGAACATTTGAATAGAAATAAAAAAAAAAAATATTTTACAATTTTTTTGTTTTTGAGAATTTTTTCGATTTTCAAATTGATTTTCTTTATGGACTTTGTTCCATTCTTGTAGTTCTTTTTTTTGATGTTGGACTTTTTTGCTGTGTTTGCAAAAAACGAAAGCGAATTTAGCGTATAGAAGCAAGTCTAACCTTTTTTCAACGGTTAAACATTTTTTGCCCAATTCATGCTACAAAGGTGTGAATAAAAATCGTTTAAAATTTATTCAAAGAATTTCCATGTAAATATTTAATTACCTATTAGGTATTTTCCATATTTTTAATGCGACTCAAAATGGCGGTTCATTCCGATGATGTACCTATACAATGAAATATTAACAAATTTGAAATTTGAATATGAAATTGTTCATAATAAGTATTTTCCGGACTTTCTTCCAAATGCTTAGATTCTTTCACAACAATAAAAAAATCGCTGCATCAAAAAAGGCAATAATCATCATTTTTTAAAATTTCAGTGGGCATGCAAAACTTATCCGCAGTCATTTGTATTTACGAGCCCTTAAACCTATGTGCCAGTTTTGTATTTTAGAACCTATTACCAGCCAACACCTTCTCTCTCACTGTTCAGACCTAAAACCAAATAGAATTAACCTCAACATCTGTGAAGATTCTCTAATAATCCTAGACTTGCAGATAGAAACATAAAAAATCCCCTTCCTTATAAATCATCTTCAGCTATGAAACCTAATATAGACTCCTCACTCCTTCCAACCCATTCACAGTGGGCGTAAAAGTCTTAGTAATTGACTAATTAAACACTACCAGCATGACAGAATAGAAAAAAAAATGATAATTATTATGGTAAAATCTATTCTGATAGGGATGTAGAAGAAATCCAAAATAATAATTCGAAAATGTTCGTCACAAAAATTGGTAGGTATTCATATTTTTTTCTCTAGAAAAATTTTATGAAGTAAGTTCATGAGATGGCTTATGGTACCCTAGTCTGAACGTGCTTGAATTTAAAATTTAGCTCTATCATATGCTATTGGTGTACTTTCTGTGGTCATTTTCATTTACCGTAAGTTTTGATGAGGCGGTTTTAAAGTTATGGTGGAAAATAAATTTGCAGAGCCCCTAAATTATAAAACTTGATATTTCCGACTCAAACTGTGCTTAATGAGGGGTGAGGGTTCTGAAAAGGTCAAAATTTGTCCCGCAAGTATTTTATAGTGGTTGTGAAAAAATTGCCTTCTTCGGTAAAGGGCAGCTTAGGGATGTCTCCAACCACTCCATCGAAACAATAATAAAATTTTTTGCTAAATGTGAATTTTGATTCTCAGCTTCATATGTTCAATGCATTTTGTACAGAAAATGTGAGTTTTGATTTTGAACTATAATTTAACAAATTTATAATGAAGAATAGTAAGGAATAATGGTGAAGGAAAGAAACGTCAATGTTAGACATTGAAATACTCTATCAGAATCCATCATATAACACAAATCAATTTCTTTAGCAAAATGAGTTTTGATTCTCAATTTCTCATATGCAAAAACTTTAAAAATAGGACATTAACTTAGCGATTGAGGGGCATAAGGTGAATGAAATATTTTTCCAAAAATGCTAACATGTTGTGGTAATAATTCTGAATTCGATGAAAAAATTGTTCAAGCTTTGAGAAGTTTTTACATGGTAGCAAAATGAGAACTTTTGGGATATGGATTCAGGCTTCTTCAATTATTAGTTCTGCAGCAATAAAAATTTGTCTTGCTGAAAATTTAAGCCTATTGTACAAGAGTGAGTGATATTAACGAAATAAGATGCGAGAAATTTTTTTAGAATTGCATTTCAAAATTTTTCGTCTAAGACTTCTAATCTTGACTGGCAATTAGAAAGCATGAAACGGATGAAATATTTTGAAAAATATATGATCATATTGAAACAATAATTCTGAATTATAACCAACATTCTTTTCATCTGTGAAATGTTTTGATATTTCTGCAGGGGTAAATAATGCAAATAATATTATTTCCCAAAATGTATGTTTTTAGCTTACAGTATCGGAGTAAACATAATGCTAATTAAAAAGAAGAAATAAACAATATTATAATTCGATTTCGAGGCCATACATTATTCCATATCCATTTTTAGAATTTATTTTTGCACTACTAATATTAAATTTTACATTCGCACAATAGCTACAGAGAAAAAAATGCTTATCTAGCTATTAATGTTTGAGCTATGTATTAGATGTAGGTAGGAAAGTATTCATTGTCATAATTTCATATTATCGCAAATGCTAGTCTTTATATGGGTACCTATACTCTTATCGACACAATATAATGTACCTACTTACATGCGCACATTTTATGGAATTCACTTGTATCCATTACCAAACCTATATTAAAAATCGATATCAGCAGGAAATAAGTTTTCATAAATCTTACGCTGTCAGATATATTAAAAATAAACGTAGCAAATTTTCCGTGTTGTATTCAGTGGCATCGATACTATGGCATATGATACAGATAAAAAAAATGCCATTTACCTATTTTATCACTTTGGTTTCACTCGAACAATATCCTACTTGAGTTAAAACGGTTTTAGATAATACAACGGTTTCGTGATTAAATAGGTCAGTCGTTTAATTTATCGTTCTACAATTCTGAATTCACCATTTCCGATTTCTCCATAGCCCTTGTATAATGGTCCATTCTTGGGGGAAATATTGCAACTTTTATCTATCGATACCCGCAAGTGTATAATTTCTTCCGTTAATATCCAAAGTTATGCATATTGCACACTAGTGCAATAAACCATATCAGTTGAAAAGGAAAAATCATTTCCTGGTATACTGTAGCAAACGAAATTGATTTTATTTGAGAATTCATTTCCTCGCCTATCTACAATTTCATTTTCTCGTATTTCCCAGCGAACAGTCATCGAACACATCTGCGTTTTGAATATTGCCAGTTATACGCGAGAATACATTATGAAGTAATTTTTCGTTGGGATATTTCGACGATATTTTTAGCGTAATATTTCAACTTCATGAATATTAAATTTAAACGATTATTAGACACATACTTAAGCATGTGGTAAGCATACATTTGATGTATCAAGTACAGAAAAAGTTTTATTAATGAAGATAACCATTCTTTTTGTGATTGCGCGGACGTGAATCTATTAAAACGTGAACGTTTATTTGTATTACGGTGTAAATGCGGGTATAATTCCAAGTGATTACCAAAATTTGCCGTTTTATACCACGCCTATAGAATTTTTTCTCTTGCCTTTCCTCTATAAATCAATCGTCTCGGGTAACATTGAATTGGCTGGAAATATGCGGAATATATCCTCCGTTGTATTGTTTCACTCCATATTCTCATTTTAAGACTCACTGCGAATCTTTTTCGATTTTAATCAAACGAGAAAGAAGTTTTAAAGGGTCAATTCTATTTTATTAATTTTAATTTTTCTGTTCGTGGCTAGAATCCTAGCTATGCGGCGAGTATTTCACCAGTTCAAGGATGACCATAAATGCTTATCTCTTAAATGCAAATATGGCTTTGTGATCGTATCATTTCGTATTTTAGTTCCAATTTCAACGTTTCGAATAAATTTAACATTTTTTCACCATCGTATTCCAATTGCAACGTAAATTGAGAAACTAATTATATATTAAGTACATATCTGTAGCCTGAAAAAGTCATAAATAAGTGATAGATACCATGTACCGAAGTACTTAGCTGCTAGATGGGCGGCACGTAGACGCTGTAAACTAGTATTTTTACACGCTAAATAAGGCGTACCTAAATTAGGTGAAGTGGTAAAACAAAGTGCAACAAGTAAGCGGATAGAAAATTTTGTCCTAATAATAATTTATGATTCAATCACAAAGTATTTAACAACTGACTAGTAATTTTTTTTCATTAAAATATTGGGTAGGTGCATTAACATAGATTTTGTTGTCCTCACTCCTGATTGGAAGAATAGATATATTCCTTATCATAAGTAATACCTAAATATTATTTTTTGCCATTAGTCTATTCAGTGTTGTAGGAACAAACCTAAGAACGAGAACGAAGAACAACAAGAACGGAGAATTTTCATTGTTCCTGAGGAACAGGTCCAAGAATGAGAACATAAAACTGATATATTTGAAGAACAAAGAACAGAACGAGAACAGAATATTTCCAAACTGAAAGATCGAAGAACGAAACCAGAATCAACTAATGTACAATGTTGAGGTACGAGAAGAAGAACAAGAACGATGTAGTTTTTGGTTGTTCTTAGTTCTTTTGAAAGTTCATGATTTATCATAAAATTAATAGATATCATGAGGAGAAAAAGAAAATAAAAAAGTTGTAAAATCGGGCAAGTGCCACACATACCCATATAAGTCATTTTTTTTAAATTAATTAGCTTCAGTTAATTTTCAATTTCAATAACAGCATAAACTGTAAACACGTTATCAAAAAAAAAAAAAAAAGAAAAAAGAAAGAAAGAAAAAAGAAAAAGTTGAAGACAAGAACAGAACGAACAACGAACACGAACAAGACCATAAAAGATTAAAAGAACGAAAAATGGAACGAGAAGAAGATTGTAAAGAATTGAAAAAACAAAGAATGGAACGAGAACAGTTCAAACATCGAGAATAAGGAGTCAGGAACAGGATCAAATGACTGGGACTTTCCAGGAATGAGAACAGGAACCTTGAACCGATAACTCAATAAATTATCAATCAGTCTTCACAAAAAAAAATCTCAGTGCATTGTCGTTGATTCATACAATGTGTGTCATTTTGTGGTATTTGTAACTTTGAGTCATTGTTTAAATGTTTATTGTTTGATTTTCAATTTTTTTTTTAATTTTAAATTTTTTACCTTTACTATCATCAGTAAAAAAATATATATAAAAAAAGACGAGACTCCAACTTGTACTAAAAAAAGGGGTAAAGAACGGAACGGAATAGAATAGAACAGAATGGAACGTAACGTAACGGAACGTAACAGAACATCCAAAATTGGAACGTAACGGCAACCTCAGGAACGGATACCCGAACGGTAATGGAACGAAACACAATCCGTTATTACAACCCTGAATATACATAACAAGCGTTTCTAGCTCCGCGACATGGCGTCAAAGTTTCGTTACGTAGACGTGTGATTTCGTCGTTTCCGTGAAGGAACGTTGGCTGTATATGGCACGTTAATTCAAAAAAACAAGTTGTATATAGAGTGTGCCCGAAGTGTGCCCAAGTGAACTTTGCATCTCCACAGTTTGCAAGCAAACATACTTGTTAGTAATTTTTTTTTTAATTTTTAAAAATTCAAGTGTTGATTTAGTTTGATATTTTAACACGTAACTAATTTTGAATTTAAATTCAGGAATTTTGCATGGAGTTTTAAGAAAAAGAACTTTTTAATTAGAAAGTGAAGTACATACAATAAAAGGTAACTCAAAAATTCAAAATCATCATCTCCTACTTCAGGAAGGCCCCTAATTAAAAATTAAAATTGTAGGTAGTCTCAGTAAGTAGGTACTTCTGACTGAAAGCATACAATGGTACCAAAATAAGGGATTCAATAATAATGAAATTATAAGCTGTTAAATAATTATTATCTTTACTCTTTCATACTCGAGCGAACTTCGTTGAGGGAGATTCGCAAAATTATTTCAACACACCAGAGCACTCATCTCCGTCGACTACCCTACTAGTGCCTCTATAAGATTTGATAAGTGAAGTAAGAATTTCTTTTAGGTACCTATCGATTGGTTTCCGATGAACATAAAGGGATAAAACTGGGAACATAATTGCTCGTTATTACGACCTAAAAGTTAACACATAATTATTTGAAAGAAGGCGTAACTTTCGCCGATACGACTGTATTTACTTTTTATATTTGTTGAAAAGTTTATTGGATTTTTGCCACGAGTGGTTGCTGATAGGGAATAGATCCTAGAATGGGGCATTATTTATACGACGAAAACGTCGTTATAAAAAGTCATAAATTTTCCAGCATGACGCGCAATTTCTGGATAATAAATTTATGAAAGTCGAATCATGCCTTCCTACGCGTTTCGAGTAGGTGCACGCTGCGCCTTTGAAGGAAATTGATGTTCCGGTGAAGCGGCGAATTTGGGAATGTGGAAAAATGAACGAGGTTAATGAGGATGGTAGTGGTGAAATTCAGATTTATCGTGAACGAGTTTTTGCAATTCGTATCTGATTTTTTCAAATGAAGCTCTTCAGAAGTCATAAAATTAGGTACTACATTTGAGAGAACTATCATGAATTATTCGGGAAGCTTAGCGTTCTGTTTTATGAAGTTGTTTGATAATGATAATTTTTCCGATAAATTCTATAAGTTTTTTGACGAAAATCGAAAATTTCTTGAAGCGTAGTAATTTTTATTCCTTCAATAAAAGAAGTTTAACAGTGATTCGGTCCAAATGTGCGTGGGTGAATCATACAATTTTGAATTTTAGTATTGTTTTGCAAATGTCTCATCGTGAAAATTTATGACCTTGTTTTTCCCAATAATGACTTGTGCTTTACGTTTTACGTATGACAAACCCAGAACGTAACTGAGGCGCGAACTACGTGGAATTTGAAATGTTTATTCAGTTGGAGGTAGGAACGTGATAAATTTGCCTTTTTGGTGTCGCTTATTCTATGTCATAGAATTGGTGCAGAGGTATTTTATTTAAATAGTATAGCCGAATATAGTGGATTGCCTGCAGCTGCAAAGAGTGTATTTATTGAAAATCGGACCATTCGGGAATTAAAGTGGTAATTTATTTTATTTTTTGTAATACAACGAAAGTTGTAGTTAAATATATTGAAATTATGTGCTACGAGTAATCATATTTTTTTATCACGATAGGTAATATTCGATATTCTTTCAAAACTCGTAAAATATTGATTATTTTGCTTGCACGAATCGCAACGGTTATCGGTTATTAAATTATGATGTATTGCAACGGTGTCCTGATATTTTCTCTCGACCAAGCTGCTAACTCATCAGGTTGATATTTTAACAACCAAATTTAATCATTATTTCTACATCGCAAAAGTGTTTTACACATTTATTTTCGGAATATAACATACTTACATATGATTTTGAGGATAGTAGGTCGAGGTGAATATTTTTTAAATAAAAAATGAAATGAATAAGTAGCGAGAGATTTTTAAGAAAAATATGTTGAAAATATTTTTCATTTAGATTTTCTTATTCTGAAATGTTTTGTTTACTATTTTTGGAAAATCCTATATTTTTCTCATTTTTTATTTTCTATTTTATTATTTATTTATTTTTTATTTTTTGTAAATTGACGCCATGTATAACCCTGAGCTAGAAGCGTGCTTAAGTTGGGTTATAGGAATGGGTATAAGGCGGTTGAGTGAAGGAAATTCGGAATTCAGCAAGTGGAATATACAAGTGGGATCATTTTCTAAAATGTATTGGATTTTGGATTTGGAACAATACATACATATTTTAATTGTAATTTTTTCAAAATAAAAAAATTGCGCATTATTTCATGAAATTTGAATTTTTTGTAGTTTTTGCATTTTTTCATTGTTTGGGCTTTTCTCTCATTTTGAGAGATCTTTTTCATTTATTTTTTTACTATTTGAATTGCTCAACTTTTTAAAAAATGAAACATCTATACAGTTTAAATTTTTTGAACATTTTTCTTTCATTTTTTTGAGGATTTTTATTTTTTTTATCTTTTAATTTATTCTTTCATGTTTTTTTTTTTCATTTTGTGAATTATGATTCAAAAATTTTTTCAGTTTTTTCAATTCTTTTTTTTAGTGAAAAGATTTGTGTTTTTTTCGTGTTTTGCAAATACTTGCGAAAGTTGCGAGCTTTGAAAAATTGAAGATTTTTCAGTTTCTTACAAATATCTCGGGAATGAAGGTTGTAACGAAAAAATATATAGGAACAAGATTGTAGGAAATTTTATTTTCTACAATTTTGTTTCTATCGATTTTTCATGAAAGTTCGCGGAAAGTTGAGTTTTTGAACTTTGAAGTTTTTTTTTTCAAATATCTCGAGAATGAAGGGTCGGAGAGAAAAATGGATAGTGATTACGTCGTTACAAATTTCAAGCTCTACGATTTTTTTCCTTATACAATTTTCACGAAAGCTCATAGTTTTTCGAAAAAATAAACTCAAAGTAAAGAATCCAATAGTTGGTACGTTTTATTCTTTAAAAGTTCAATGTTTTCGTTCTCTGTCTATATTTCGAGTAAAAGTTGACAGAATGACTCCAAACTTGGAGAATAAGTGGAGGGAATGAAGCTTAAGAGCCCTATTATTGAAGTCGAATCGTTCGCTCAAAGTCAAGCTTTCGAACTTCGAAGCTTTTTTGCTTCTCATACAATTTTTAAATGAAAACTTTAGCTCATGATTTCTCAGTTTAAACTTTAATTTTGATTAAAACAATTTAAAAAATTTTCTTTCAATTCACGCATTATAAATACTCGTAGATTCATGATAAATTAGAGGATCTAGAATACGATTTTAAAAAATTATGTTACCCATTTTTCTAATGATACGAAATATAACAAAATTCTTATGGCCTTAAAATCAATTTTCAGAAAATTCCAACTTGATAAAATAAAATGAACACGTGTTGAAGGGATTTCACTGATTTCAGGTTTTTTAAATTCCTAGAAACTAAATTTTTCTTGTATTTGGGTCATATTTAGATCCCTTAAATAGCAAAAAAAAAGTATGGGTAGTCAATTCTCTCAAAAATTTTATCGATGGGAAGAATATTGTAATTTTATTTGTTTTCATTTCATCAACAATTTAAATTGACCATTCATCTTTCATTGCTACAATAAATCATAAAGAATTTAAATGCAAAAAATATTCTCTGAAACGCTTGGAAAAAGAAAATTTTTATTTTAACATAAACTAATAAAAAAAAATCTTGAATTTTAATATCACCTTTAATTTTATGTTATATTTTTGAGAGTTGGAATTTTACCTTTGAACTCTTCAAAAAAATTCAAATCGTTAAAGATTGGTTTTTCTAAAAATTTTTGAAAAATTTATGATTCTTAATTTTTAATTTTCTCATTTTATAGCGAAGGAAAGTTTGACGTCAGAGGATGCGTGATTTCTCTAATACGAACACAATATACGTATCATAGGATCACGAACGTAAGAGGGAAAAAGTGACACTTTACCAACATAAGGGGGCACTTTTTCTCTCTTTCGTTATTATCAGTCTATAATCATAAATGATGATTTGTGTATGTTTTAGTGAAGTCACGTGATATCTGACTTCATGACTTTCCTTTCCTAATGCTAAAAAAATATGTGGTTTACGCAGGGAGAGAAAATTTGACGTCAGGGGGCACGTGATTTCACTAATACCAGCACAACATATCAAATGATTGTGAAAGAAACAAGGAAAAAGTGTGAAGTCACTCGACCTTTGACGTAAGGACTTTCCTTCCTTGGAAGTGGATTTGAATGGGGGAAAATTTTTAAAGTAATGAAATTTGTATAGTTGACGCTTAAGCAGTAGCGTAAATAGATAGTTTTTCTGGGGAAGGGGAGGTGGTTTAACGTTGAAAGTGGCAATCAAATAGAAAATAATTGTACGTATACCCCTGCTCTCTCGTAAACTTTTACTTCACCCCCACTCTTCTAAAAAAACTTCCTTTTATTGTTAAAAAAAGAGAAAAACAACTTATTAAAAATAGTGTTCAAACGCTGTAATACAACGATAAAAATTCCAAAATAATTACGAAAAGTTGAAATTATTCCATTTAATTGTAGTTTTAATTTGTAATGTTTTATCACTTTTTGAAATTTTCATGAACTCATTCAGTGCCGGATTAAGGTATGTGGGATCGGAGGCTAGTGACAGTTTTAGGCTTTCACAATTTTCGTGTCATAACCTTCACCCACCCCCTCATTTTCTCATCAGAATAATATTCTGATTTCTTGTTGAGAATTTTTAGTTTTTTTCAATTTTTTTTTTTACAAATTTTTCTGCTGTTGTATTTCAAAATAAAATTTCAAAATTTGATACATGAAGCTTGAAATTTTTTCCCCCAAAATCATGCATGCGAAACTTGAAAATGTCAGAATTCTTACCACCATATACTTTTTTTACTGGTCGGTTCTTTTTTCAAATGAAGATTGAGGATGTAATGCACTTTAATTACATTTCATTTAAATTATATTATTTTAATGCATCAAGTTATGAGATTTCTCTAGCCCCATTTTATGTGGTCTTGATCTAATTAGTAACTAGCTACCTACCTATGTTTTTGTGTATACTGACATGATACGTACAATGGTACAATGCACATATAGAAAAAAGCTTTTGTGGTGCTTCGAACCCTAAACCACCACGAATTTATGCCATTCGTAGAAGGCCTAGAGGTACCTACTTGGTTTTTTACGAATTGAAAAATTCATTAGCAGTTACCACCAAGTAAGTACATGCGTTTGAAACTGTGAAGAAATGTTATTCTCTAGACTTTCATCTAGCTATATAGAATCACAGTCATGTCTGCTTTACCCTCTGCAGCATTTGTTCGTGAAAATATTCATTTCTACGACTACAAATAATGTTTCCTTTCGTATCGAAACAAATTCTAAATTATGTACTGTTTCAAATAAGATTTTACGAGCCTAAAAAAAAAAATAACGAGAACACCTCGTAATCGAATAAAGAAATATACGAATAAAATATTATTTTCCAGGTACCACCTACTCGTTCACATTGCAATTCGCAATTGAGAAAAACTCGTCGAAAAAAGCGAACTTGTTACGACGAAGGAGCGAAAGCTGTGTGTTGGTAAAATCTAATTTTTTTCATAATATTAATTACATCCACTCGGATGATTTCGGAGAGCTTAACGAGATAGCTGGCAATCAAAGGGATGTATCTGGAGCACATTTCGCTGTACAGACGCATCATTAAGATTTTCCTCGGCGATATTTATTGCGGGAAATGCGACGAGCGAGAGGTAAATACGGAAACGCTTTTCCAAAAAGCCGCGCCCATTTCTTCGCATCTTCCAACCAGCACTACGATACGTACGATCGTTCCATACAACCGATAGCTTCAGTTCGCCGCCATTATCACAGGTAGCGCTGCTAAATTCAAAACATTCAACAACGACCAAAACAAGCAGTGCTCTTGCTAGTTACAGATAGTAAACAGCTGTTGAGGATTTTTATTTCGCCGCTACGCGTGTATTTACGTTACGTATTCGGCAGAGTTGTTCGTTAAAATTCGTGATATTTAATTCGCCGTATTTTGGCGCCACTTTATCTCCTTACCGGTGTCTACTGTCCGGTGTTTCGTATTAATTGGCCGAATCGAAAGGCGGAATTCGAACGAGGAAAAATTCGTGTGTCGGAATTTTATTGGTGTCGGAATATTCCGGAGTGTACGTTCGAATTTGTGCACGAGTGTGTGGTAATTTTTCGACGTATTTGAATGCTGTTGCGATATTAGCAGTCGGTCATTGGTTGCCATTTTAATTGGCATTTTACAACTCGACATCGTAGATCGTACCCTTCGATGATTGCTTCGTTGATGCGCGCTTCTATAGAGTAAAAATATTTTTCGTATTAATTTTATAATTTTTTTGTTTTTATAAACCTTCGAGATGGACGAGTACTTATAAAGCTTCGTTGAAACGAGATTTGCGTGTGTAAAAAAATGTAACTTTTGAGTAAACGGTGAGCGTACATAATGTGATAAGGTAATCCGTAATGTTTACTTCCGAGAACGACTGTCGACCTAACGCAAACGCTATCTGTGAAGATGAGAAGGAAGCTAGCGACGAACGGGTTAGCGGTGGTTGTGTGTCGAGCGTTAGACAGATCGATACGCCGTGCGAGGGCGGCGGTTGTTCGCAGCAAACGGCCGTAGAGAACGTCTCCGATAGCGACGGGTGTGCGGAAGAGAAGCGGGCAAGACGAAGCAGGACGCAACATTTCTCGCATCGAAGGTCAACATCGTGCTCTACCGTTTCGCTCTCTCCGTCTTGTTCGAAGAGCGCGAAAAGAAAGAGAAAGAAGAAACATAAACATCACCATCGTCATCGCAGCAATCGAGCCAACGACTCGTACGAGCGACCGTCGTCGCCGACGCCAACGCCTAAAGTCAATCCCATATTCGTATGGATTAAGCAAGACGATACGAAAATCGTTCAAGTCCTGTGCGAAGATTACGATCGACGGAATCGTATACGATTAACCAAAACACCAAACGGTTGGCGATCCATACCGTTGACCGAGAGTCTGCAGAAACGATGGCCATCGGCTTGCGAAAATGTACAAACGAACCGACTAGTCAAAAACGATAATTTACCCGTAGTAATAAAAGCCGACAATCCATTAGAGAATAAAGAACAGACTGATAATTTTAATGAGGTAGATAAGCCATCGACGTCACCGCAACCAACGCACGATCTAGAGTGTAGCATATCGTCTACGTGCGTTGAAAATACCAACGATTTTTCGCCATCGGTGCTCCCCCAAAAATCACCGGTATGCGAGCAAACCTCAACTGAAGTTCCTCTCGCCGATAATGGCGATCCGTTTGATTCGGATTCCGATGAGAGTACCCAAGATGATCTTAGATCGATCATCAACAAAGTACAAACTGATTCCCTCTATTCGGATGATGAACAAGTCAACGAATCTCGTCGTTCCTACAATGGCGACTTCTGCCCGGTCAACTCGAACTCCGACGATACCATCCAGTGCGACGAAGTCACAGGCAATGAGATTCAATATGCCGAATCAGATGAATCTCACAATGGCCCTGGTAACCATCCGGAGTCCGAACAGCATTTAATCATTAATCAAAACTCGCAGAGTAAAGAAAACGATGAGCAAAACTCGACCAACGAAGAGGCGAACGATAAAGCGGACTCGCCGTTAAACGAAAATTCGTTCCGGTCTGTTGTATCGCAGAAAGAGAATATTGAATTCGCGTCTCATCGACTGTCACCGAAAGATGAAATATTACAGTTTCATAATACCCAGAAAACGTATCACGATCCGAGTACTATTTGCCAAAACGAAGCCGAGTGTTTTGACCTTCGTCATAGCAACGTCGAATCGTCCTCCATTTCCAACCTCATCGAGTCCAATAACGTCGAACCTGCTGTAATCCGAGTGAACGATGATTTACATTCGGCTGACAGTGTTACCCAAAGTAAAACGGACTTCGTGCTCGACAAAGCCGATTCTTTGAAATGCGAACCGAATCGAGTGGAAAACGAGGTGACCGAATTTCATCAAAATGTCGCCATCGTCGACTGTGGCAGCGATCAGGTCAATTATAATTCCCCTAGACCCCCTTCACCGATCGTTTCTAAAATAAAAACCGAAAAAGTCGATACTCACGAGGTCATCGACGACCACGTTGACGATTACGAATCCAGGAAATACGGTAAAACGCCCGAACACGTGGATAAGTCTTACGAATACGATTCAACCATCGACGCTAAAACTGTCGATCACGTTGACAAAATAAACGACGTTAGAAAAGCCAACTCAGTGGTCCTACGAACTCCTCTATGTCAGACTTTGAAGACCACTAAAACCTCTTGTCGAAAAGTCAGCAAAAAGAGACACCGGAGGAATTGAAAACCGAGCCTTTACCAGCTCATATACAAACGACGATGTGCCAACAGACAATGGAGGTTGCAGGAGAGATATACAATAGTCCCAAGTTTTGTCAGAATAATGTGCAAAACGAACCACTAGATTTGGGTGTTTGTCGTTTAAAAAACCCGGAGCCTAGTAAGACCTCAGTTGCAATCGAAAACAAAGATCGATTCCGTAAGAGGATCCGTTCAGATGATAAATCGGAGAAAGAGAACGACGAAAAGAGAATCAAAAAATCCAGGCTATTGGATCTGCTAACCTCGAAGAACGTCCCGAGCGAATCCCCTATATCCATATCCGATCCTCTAGAGCAATTGAAAGATGTCCTAGCAAATCCCAAGTATTCCGTTCCCGATCCTCTGCTCGTACCTAAAGCTCGTCTGTCCGCTCTGGTGTCCAGTCCTGGTAAAGAAATTCCTCGTTTGTTGGCCCGCAAGGCTCAAGATCTATCCTACTTTTCTATCCTATCCGATCCGGATGTGTTGGTGGTATCGTTGTCGCATTTACAAAGTTTAATTAAAAAACCCATCAACGAAGAAGAAATACAAAAATACCAAAAGCAAACCGAAGAAATACGTATCCGTTTGAGACAAGAATGTTTCAACAACAACTACGAAAACATGGCGTCCGGTAATTGGAACCAGTGCTATTGGCTACCTAGTTTCCAGCAAGGGGGTGTTATGCCCTACGAACACCTACCACCAGATATGCTCTCCATGCTAAACTGTATCCCGTCATCGACACCTTGCTGTCCAGACCTACCAATACCTGCCAATGGTATAGATTATCATAAACAAATGCAATTACAAAAAGATGCCGCTTTGTGGCAAGAATTTGCCTTGCAACAACTCGCCATCAATCCATCGTACGATCAACTCAATAATAATTGCGATTCAGCTAAAGACGGATGCCCTGGTATGCTTTGGAATCAAGACGTGTGCTCCAACTACGGATGCTATCAACCCTCGAATACGCCACCGATCAAGTCGAATTACTCGAGTAAGAAATACGTGCCAGGGGAACCCCCTACGTGTAAAATCACTCAGCCATTTTTACCGGCGAATGTGCCGTGTAATGGTAATTCGCATTTGGATTATCATCTGATACCGCCATGTGAGGCTGATTTGTTCTTGAATTCGAAAGAAAATAAATTTCTTCAGCAGGAAATAGAGAATGAAAATTATAATAGGGCCAACGAAACGAAATTACGCGATCGTTACGATTCGCTGAGGCAACTTTTGCAGAATTCTTCGGAGAATGCAGATCTGTTGCAGCATTTCGAAACGCAAATGCATTGTTTGGCGGATGAAGAACGGAAAATTTTCAAAGACGAAAGGTCCGATAATCGTGCTCAGAATGTTCGCAATAATACGAATACCAAAGAAACCAAAGATACTGAGAGTAAATCAAATCGCCCGGTTGTACCGAAAATCAAAGTACGAAAGCATTTAGTCGATCCGAATCAAAGGCCGAAATTACTCAATATTGAGAGTCATCCGTTGCATCATCCAGTATTTCCCAACGTCGATTATGCTACTAGTCATCTGTGGAATCCTTTCTTCGGCAGGTAAATGAAACTTTTTTTCAGTAAAAAAAAATTACGAACTTCGTGTTAGTATTTTTTGAGAAATTAATTTTAAACCGTGATTTTTTCATGAATGTCTAGGAAATAGTTCTACAATCAGGGCCTTGGAGTTGGAGGGGCAAGGGAGAAAATTGCTCTTGGATCGTGGTTCGTAAAAGAGCTCAAGAAACGAATTTTCAAATCTAAAAAATTCTCACCACTCTGATTGGAATTTTTTTCTAAAAATTTTTTCGAAATTTTTATCTCTTTGAGAAAAAATTGGAAATAGAGGCACTAAAATTACTTTTGTCCCGTGATTGATTCTTATTCTCCCAGGTCCTGTAAACAATGTACTAATTATCCGCATTTTTCGGTGAGAAATATCGTTCAATGGGTGGGGAATGCGAAGCTCTTAAAGAAAAATTCTACTTTCTATCCTACAGTAATAATAGTTCGGTAGAATTTTATTCTTACTCCATGCATTCTAGGCATTTGAGGGGAAATAATTGTTATCACACTGACTTTCAGTACAGTTGTCTGAAGTAATGCAACAAAAAAACATGCAAAAACATAAACCTCCGAACATGTTGCAGCGACTCGTGGCCCCTATGGGAGTTTGA
Source organism: Phenacoccus solenopsis (assembly GCA_009761765.1). Lineage (NCBI taxonomy): Eukaryota > Metazoa > Arthropoda > Insecta > Hemiptera > Pseudococcidae > Phenacoccus > Phenacoccus solenopsis. The sequence continues at coordinate 119,236 of VFXL01000100.1, read as the reverse complement.
ACCCCTTGAAAACATTTTTTTTAATTTTTGAATAAAATTTAATGTCTTTACGCGCGAGTGAAATTAAAAAAAAAACTAGGCTTAAAAAACAATAAATCGTCATCATATACTGATGCATCATTTTTAAGGCCCATTTACTAATCAACGGTGAGTGATAAAAAGAAATGTAATGCATCATTTTTACGAGAAATTTGGTGTAGAATAATTTTGTAGAGTATTAAATTTTTCATATCTGGCACTATGACGGAGAAAAATGCAAAAAACTCATTATTTTACAACAGAGTCATTGTACTCAATGTGCTATCTTCAAAGTCGTTTTTTTGATGAACGGTAAATGATAGGAAAAAATGGGTTCTTCATAATTTGTAAGTAATTTTATGTAGATTAATTTATTATATATCTGATTTACTCGTATCGGTCATTGTTAGCGAGAAAAACTGAAAAAACTGGTTGTGTATAATTTAAAGCCTGGTAGGAAGTTGACCGCAGAAGTTTGTGCCATTATTCTTGAGAACTATACCAAAAATCAGTATGATGATAATTATTTCCCAAAACGACTCAAATTATGTCTAGAATGCTCAAAGCATCTACTCTACATTTCCTATCGATTTTGTGCTAAAATATTTTTTTGAAGAGCTATAGCTTCAAAGTTGAAAAACGACAAAAATTGTTGTAATTCGCGTAATATAATTTAAAAACATAAACATTCAAGAAATTTTTTTTAGAACAATTTTTGATGAATTTCCTCTTCAAACATAAGATTATGCCAATCGAAAAGTAGAAAAAACAATTTTTATATACTATTCATACATTTATTGGGGTTCAATGCGACAATTTTGGAGCCGAATTTGCGGGTTTTGCTCACTAGGCCAAAACACGTGTTCTTTTGTTTCTTGGTCTCGTAGCTTTGAGAATGGATTTATCGTACTATTTCACCAAGTTAGTGTTGGCTCAATGGCCAAAATAGTAGAGTAAATTTTTATTTTACTCTAAATTACCTATTGATTTTGTATGAAAAAATTTTTTGTACGAGCCTCATACTTCAGTAAATCTAGATTCTTTTTACGGAACGAAGATTCCTTACAAAGATTTCTTTTCATAAAATAAATATGTATACACTATCTCCACTAACTGTATATTAAAAGTTTATTCTTAGATGGTGAATGTAGCTCACAAGGGTAAACCCCAAAAAACGGTTTTCATGCTATATCTCCGTAAGATTTGATTGTAGGGCAGGCATAGGTCAGTGTAATTTTGTTCTACGCAAAATTTACTACAACTTTCATGTACTTTTTTTTTGCTATGAGCCAGATGGGAAGTTGAAGTGTTTGAAATTCGGTACTTTACGGACTTTATTATGAATTATTCAATTACACTACTCGACAAATTTAAAGTCATGCTTTTTTTTTTAATTTTCCAAAAACCAGGGCTCCATGGTAAAACCGCCCAAAATACCTTGTCCGGGTGGGGGTGGGGGGACTTTTGGTTGATTTGTACGATTAAAAAAATAAATAAAATACGTCTTTCTTTTCTGTTTTTCAATCTCTATCTCAATCCGAATACAAGAAGTATTTTTTTTTAAAGCACACATCGAGCATAACCTTGCCCTTCCCTCCATCCCGGAAATGACATTTCCAGCGGTTTGAATATGGAATGACCTGAATTTGTCGAGTAGTGATGATTGAATCAATATTGTAATAGAGCTTCCTCAGCACAAAATTTTAAACATCCCTAATTCCCCACCTATAGAATGTAGTAAAAAAAAATTCATGTAAAAATTGTACGAAATGTGATAGAAAACCAAACTGCATTGACCTATCTTCGCCCTACCATCATACCCTAAAGAGATATAGAAAAAATTTTGGGACTTCCCCTTCTGCAAGGGCTTTTAGTATGTTGTTAATGGAGCTATTTATGAAAGAAAACTTTTCTTATAATTTTTTCTGTTAACAATCCTTATATGGATTTATTCTAAAAAATGTTAAATTTATAAAAATATATTTAATTAAAATTTAATTAATCGAATTATTATATAAACTCCAATTTTTAATATAAAAGAAGATAAAATGATATAATTCTTAATAGAAACTTTTACGTGAATTTTTATCTTTTTTTTTTATTAATATATATTTATTTTTTAATTTTATTAATAATAAAAATATTTTTTTTATAAATTTAACACCTAAGAACACACCTATTATTTTAATTTTTTTTATTAATTTAATTGAAATAAATAGATTTTTTATTCAAATTATTACTCTTTCTATACGATTAATTAATATAACTTTAGGACTTTTATTAGACAAAAATGAAATTAAAAAAAAAAACTATTAGAAAAAAACAGTTTCAAAGTTGAATAATTTTGAAAAGTATGCTATGTAGTTCGCATTACCTTGAAGACATATTACTAAAAAAAACACAATTTTTTTGAATTCGTTTTTAAACTTTTTTTTTCTAAACACTGAAGGGAACACGGCAATGAAAAATATAAGAAGAAACAGTTATTAGCATCTTACTTACGTGTTTTGTAAGTACAATGGAAGTTGAAACGACTTTAAATCTAATTTATATTTTATACCCAAATGTAAAATTCTTGTTTTCAACATATTTTGCTCTTGGACTTGGGATGATAAGATCAAATCTTTGATTTCATGAGCTCATTTGAAACCTCTTTTAATGAGTTTTCAGATGATGCGAGCCATAAAATTATGGATAATTGTTTCAGGTAATCCAATATATGGAAATTTTGAGGAAAACATATTTTGAAAAAAATACTCGCTTTTTACATCAATGTAGAGAAATAATATTTTTCAAAATTTTCGAATATTGTATTGTCTGAAAGCAGTTATTAATAATTTTTTGGCTCTCATCATCTGAAAACTTATTGAAATAGCCTTCAATGAGCTTAGGAAATCAAAAATCGAATCTCTTAGTCCCCAGTCCGGGAAGGAACACTGAAGAAAATGTGTTGAAAAACACGTGTTTTTGATTAGAAAACAAAACCTAAACCTAAATTTGGTTCTAAAACGAGCACATTATACCCACGAAAAATGTGTGAGTAGGATTAAAAATTTTCTTTTTTGTCATTCTTATGATAACATAACTTCTCATATTTAAATTTTCTTTAAATAAAATTCTGGTATGTTTGTATTTTCAAATTATGAGTTGGAGCAGTTTTTGACATTTTGTAACTTCGAACCTATAGTTTTCAAAAAAAAAAAAATTTTATTACAAAATCGATAACTGCTTTAGAGACTTAAGCCAACATTCCCGTCCTCTACCCCTGAATTACGCTTCGTTTCCTAGACATTTATAGAAAAAAAAAATACTGTTCATAATTAATTCCTGAAATGGGCCTTTTCGTGCTTATAGGTTTACTGTGCTGCGCTAATACATGTTACTTAGATGTGTAACTGCACGTGTACGTATGGATTTATTTGGTAACCAAAACCTCAATATATATTACCCCCCGCCCCGCCATAACTAGGGCCTAAATAATGGTTAAACGTTCGTATTTGACTTATGCGTCGATAGGTACCTATACGACATACGTTCGAACTCCCTAATGCAAACCGCGTCAACTGATTATGAGCGTATTAATTTCAGTTAAATTGACAGTACGAGTACCCCACTCATTAGTAATGTTTTCGCACTACGTCGTTAATTTATTGACTTTAAATCCGACGATTTTTTTCACCAGTTTAATGTTTTGTGGCCCTGAATAACAGTAAGCTTGGTGGCCGATTTAATAAAACAAAGATATCCGTGCTAGGTATACGGATATTTAAATGCGAGAATCTGATATACGAATAGCATTTGCGAACCCCTGAGAGAAAAAGATAATAAGGGAATGTCTCAACGATAAAACACGTTGGTTGTTTTAAAAATATATTTTAGATACCTCGAACAGATAGACATAAAACACTTATAGAGTAAACACAGCGAAGTTGCTTCTTTGCCCTTGAAGCTGGCTGAGGACAATGCATCACATTATAGAAAAATGTAAAAAGTACCTATTTACATCGAATATACGCGATGAAATATCAGATCGCGTACGGATTCGCAAATTAAAACATAAATAAAAAAGTCGAAGCGTGTACGTGCCTAGTGCATACAGTCGCCACGCTACCTACGACGCGTCGTTTTGATGAGATTATGAATATTTTATGTAATTTATCGCGCCGGTTATTTCGCCAGTTCGGTCAATAGTATGGAGTACGAATGGTCGTATGATTTTATTCTAGAATGTTCTTTCGATATTGTTTCATTAGAGAGCGAGAATGGCTCTTGAAAGAGTATGGTCTCGGTGTAATCGTTATAACGAGGATGAAATGGGGTTCTATTTTAGATTTATTAAGCGCTCGTTCGATAGCTAATTATAGACTCGATGGTGAGTGGTGATCGATGTCGATGGCCAATTGAGTTAATCGATGTAATGAAAGTTGATATTTTATTAGTTGCATCGGCTTGTATGAGTGTTTTAAAAAATATATTTATTCTGTCTGGGTTCGTATTTTCACTACTGGGATACTGGAAATTCAGAAAAGGATATTTAATCTGTAACATATACTGGTATACCTACATAGTTTACCTACTTCAATGATACAGATTTATAAGAATTCTGATGTTTGAGATTTACCCTAAGTTATCATTATTTTCATATTTTTTTGTTCATTATGCTGTTTATGCCAACTTCTTATTTATTCATCATTACCTTTGTTATCTGGCTTAATGCATGGTAATAAGTATATATTTTATTGATTTAAAAAAAAAATATTTTTGCAAGGTAATTTTTTATTTTAAGAGCCATGTACGCAGCTGTTATGGCTAAAGGCGCATCGATTTTCAATATTTATAACTTTCCTTTTTTTTTTTTGTTAACTAATTTTATCTTTCACTTTTTTTCAAAATTCCAGTACATGTACTTTTGGATATTCGGTATTTCAAAAAAACATTTTTTCGCCATTTTTTTTTTTTTTGTTTGAATAAATAAATTCTCAATTTTCAAAAAAAGAACAAAAGATTTTCCTTACTGCCTCCATCAAAATAATAAATATTCTGCAATAATTCCCCCTCCTTTCTTTGTATATGATAAAATCACTAATGTTATTTTCATTCAATGAATAAAGGTGGGAAAAATTAAATTAAAATTAATCATATGACATACATATATCTCTAAGTATAAAAAGACAATCTAAATTAAATTCATAGATCATAGAAGATTATTTTATTTTATTGTAAAATGATAATTTCAATGATAATAGAAAAATTAATTTCAAATAAATTACAAGTAAATTGGAAGTTAAATTTTTGTTAAAAAAAATTTTTGACAGAATTTTTTGCAAACCTGTTTCTATTTTTTTTTTTTTTTTTTTTCTACAAAAATTAATGATGTCCAATTTTTATTTTTATTTGTTAGCTGAGTTTTTAATAAAAATTATAGCTATTATAATCTGCTTGCTTTGGGAAGTACTCTGTGGAGACGGGGAGGGGGAGTGCATACTCGTTGCATTGGTAATCGTAAAACAAATGTAATATCTTTTTTTAAATTTATACAAATATATATTTCCCTCCTTTGAAACGTTAAGGGGTCAAGATAAAAATGACTCAAAATATGCTCTACAGTTTGCGACTTGAGAAAATTTTTGATTATCTCAAAATGACGATTCACTCAAATTTTGAAGTGGGCTGAAGGAACCTCAAAACCTCGACATATTTGATCTTGATGTCATACAATAAATAAGTGAAATAAAGTTACCATCAGTTCCAAATTTTAGCCTTAAATTTAAATTTGAAACTAGCTATTTGTATGTAATACAATATTAAGGTACACGTGATGAATATTTATTGAGGATGACGAGATTTTTATATGGTCAGAATATTTTTTTGTTCGTAGACCTACGCAAACATTTCATTCGAGATAAATCGCATCATTTGTTGAGTTCATCAAAAAGAGGAAAAAAAAATACTCAAATCAATTCCTATTGACGATTAGATATTAAAACAACGTTTCCAGAGTACGGAGTAAAAATCAAACATTCAAATACATATCATCGATGGGTCATTATTGCAATGTATACTCCTATAACGTGTAATATAAAAGGAATTACGTTGAGAATATAATTATTCGCGAAGACTCTCATACATTAGCGACCATTAAATTCGGCTCCGCATTAATACCACGGTGTATAAATTGAAAATACATGTGGAACGTAAATTTGCATGGCTAAGAGGAAAATTTACATTTTAAATGCATTTATATAGGATACATTGTACCTGCACATAGCCGCTATTACGTTGTATAGGTGGAGTAATGAATGGTACTTTAAATAAAACAGTTTCAACAATGGCATTTGGCAACGTTGCATTTTACTCGGTTGTTTCGATTCTCGAGAGGTTGAATAGCTCGCATTACTGTACTTATGCCATTAGCGTTGTTTCGTAATAAAACTCGCGTTACTCGCGATATTACCTTCGAATGAAAGATAAAATTTGCTTCGATTCTACCTCTATCTTCTCGACAAATATGTAACCGATGATTCCATCGCGGAATATTTTCGCGGTATGATTGAACGACTTGCAAGGATTCGTTATATCCTTGACCGAAGGGTATTCCAAAAATAATTGATAATGAAACCTTATTACAGTTGAAATACATCTATAAGGCGAACTATCGCCAAGTTCGAGTGTATTAAGCAATAGGAAATTTCCAATGTATTTTCGAAAGTCGTTGGAGTACATGTACTTCGAAAATAGCGAATTCAATTCTCAACTTTCAATACTCGTAATAGACGATACGGATGTACAACGCAGATACAACGTATTTTAACCATCCCAACCACTTTGATTCTTCTCTGCGAAAGAAAACCGGAAGCCAGTAATGCGGTATTGTTTATAGCTGTAATTTTGTGAAGTGGGCGATGAACTTTAATTAACAAATGAACGTAAACTCCGTCATCTAACCTGCATACTATATCGAAACGAAGGTTCGTAGAAGTAGGTAACGCGCAAGTTTTGTTAGTGAATTTGGCGAATTTTTAAATTTCAGAGATATTTACTCGCCTTTTGTGCTAACGTATCGAAGAATAACCGAGAAATAGAGAATGATAGTGTATCCTCGGGAAATCGTTAGAGCTTTCCATCGAACAACGTTTGCCATTAGGTATGACAGGAAAATCGTGTATTTATTTTTACCGAATTTTGGAAACCGTGTTACACTATCTGGTTTTTACGAATGAACTTCGAATTAAATTAACCAGTGCCGGAAGGTGAACGAGAAAATGAGTTCGATTTTAGGAAAAGTGAAGTGGACGGGTGGAACACAATTTTTGATTTAGGCGAAAAAGTACGACTTTTACGAATGTTTTTTTCTCGTTTGAAAAACACTTTGATTTTTTTTTATGTCGATGCGAGAAATAATAGTATGATTGAAATAATATACTATTGTAAATGAATAGTGGAGAATGCTGTGCTTTGGGGTGGTACAATTTTTTTTTTTTTTTCTTGGAAATCGATCTAGTTTAGTGTTTGATATTTGCAAAATAACCTCAAAAATGCCCAAAAGATTTTAGACCTCGATGTTGATATTTATACTCCATTGAAAATTTTATAATATTTCAAAAACTTTACAAAAAAAAATTAGTTTTGAGAAATTTGTTAATTTTTTTGTCCAAATGTATTATTTTCATCTCCTGAACTTCAGTAGAATAATAATTTACATTTTTTATTTTTTATTTTTTAATATTATTTAAGGACTCTGTTTACTTAATGTTCCATTATGGTGCCATGTACTGCGTCTAGGCCAGAAAACTATTCTATATTGAGAATTTTCGCGTGATATTCAATACTACTCAATATGTTTGATTCCATCTCTTTAAAACTACAAAAAAAAATTATGGTAAATTTTCAGTTTTCATTGGTTCTCGAAGCGGCAGTTGTATGCAGGACCTCAAAATAATGGATTTAATTATGAAATATATTTTTTCTGTAGATTTCAATTTTTTTTTATTAATTATTATTCCTATTTTAGGAGCTAATGTTGTAGAATATCCTTATATAAATATACTAATGCTAGAAGAGAGGGGTTAGGGGTTTCGAAATTATTTTCAGAGTATATGTACTCGTATTCTTAATGCACAGGAAATTTATGAATAATATATACTTCAAGACGTAATTCAGAAAGATAAAATTTTCTTGCAATGATTCATAGCAATTAGAATAGTCAATTAGTCATAATCAATTAATATTATCAGAAATCTCTTTCTTTTTTTTTGAATTCGAGAAATCTATTTCAGTACGAATTTACTCGACAACTGTTATTATAGAGAAATCATGCGATTTAAGGGAATTTAAATACTCAAGAAACTGAGCCCATAATAGGTTGTGATCTCCATCCAGTTGACTATATAGTTTTGCCTATATGCATTTATCTAACCTATGTATGAAAATTACAAGTACTTAATTATCTTTAACAATCAATTTTGATGGAAGAAGCATATAGATGTAATGAGCACATCAGAAAACTCAAATTCATATATTTAGCTTTAATAAGCCATTTCATATCGAGTTATGAATTTTTGAAGTGGCGTCTTTGTATATAAATTGTCATGCATGACTATATACTATAGCTTCAAGAATTCATATGAGTAATTCGGCAGAAAATGACATGTTAGAGCTAAAAGTTATTTGACATGCTCTTTTCACTTGTGCTTGCCCCATTATAATTGAATGTTATAAATAATTAAGTATATTCATGTAGTATTCAATATTCATGTAGACAGATGAATGGGCACAAATATAAGTAACTTAGTATTTGTACGAGTAAGCCGAATAACTACTATTTTGAGAACCAATAGAAACTGAAAAGTAACAGTAACTTTTTTTGGTAATCTCAAAGAGATGGAGTAAGACGTGTTTTCTATACTATAATAGCATAGATTAGCCTGACATAAATAGGCCACCGATATATATAAATTTATCACTCATAAATGTTGAAAAAGGAGCTAGAACGTTTTTTATGAATATCTATTAGGATAATAATTGAGTTGGAGTTTTCGGAAACAGCTCATTCGAAAGAGCTTGACATTTTATACATGATTCAATTTCAAGACATTATTGCCATCGATGTGAATCTAGAGTTATTTTAATAAAACTAATTCATTTTTAGAACGCTCTCTGTGAATGAACTCTAGTACTAAAAATACATTTGACTTATAGATGTTGCTTGGTTTCTTACAAATATTTCAAGAAAAAATATGGATGAAAGTTTGCAAGTAGCTCATTTAAAAGAGCATAAAATTCTGAATGTGTTTCACTATTGAAAAACAATTATCGTTGATTTAAATTTTCAGATAATTCATAGTAAAGTAAATAAATCACTTTTACAAAATTAATTCCAAAATAAATCGATGGTAGTAACTTTTAGAAAAATTAAATCATTTTACATTTCAGTTTCTTTAAAATGAGCCATTTGCGAGCTCTCCATCTTGAATTTCTTGCAACATATTAATATTAGCAAAAAAGTGATTCCAGCTCCAGGGTTGAGAGTGATGAAAATTTTTTCATACTTGCGGGAGGAAAGCGCTACTTTACCTCCCGCTCGCTAATCGCTCGGGTCTCAAACGAGCGCTTTTCTCCCGCATTTAGGAAAAATTTCGTTCACTACTCAGGAGAAAAATTGATTCTAGACTCGTGTGACTTATCACCCTCGCTTTGCTTGGGCAACAAACCTCACACTCGTCGAGAATCACTTTTACCTCCCTAGTTGTGAAATATACTATAATATATGCTGGTTTATTTATGTATGTTTCATCTATGATAATAGTCATTTATTATCAATAGGTCTGGGATTTATATAAATCTATTTTCCCAAAATATGCGTTCAAGTTTGCAAAATATGCAAAAATATGTATTTAAAAACGTAAAAAATTTGCCTGAAAAATGCAAAAAAAATCCGTACAAAAATTACGAGTCTTTATTTGCATTAACGAACAAGATTTTATATGGCAAATTAGATTCTATGTTATCGAATGAATGGTGATAAGACCATACAATATTTTATTGCATTTTAGGAGCTTTCAAAATTGTACTTTTTTAAATTAGACTAAGCTTAGATAACTTTTGTTTGTAATTTAGTGACGTTCATTTATAGCATATATCATCTATGTTATGAATACACAAAAAAAATTATGTAAATTTTCCTCTCTATCTATCATAGAATTAAATAGAAGGAAGCAGTTTGGAGATGCAAAAATAATTGAAAATTGATTTTTTCGATATAGCTTAGTTTTTTTATTCGGCTAAAACTTAACATGGACTATATATCCCAAAAATATCTTTCAATCATGAAAAACACAAGAGAACAAATTGAAAGGAATAGCAAAAAAAAAAGGGTTTCAAAGTTTTCAAAAATGAACATTGAACAACCATCCTCATTATCAAGGTAGTTCTTTTTACACAATATTGTAAGTTATACTCGATCATTTTGGACCATTAAAAAAAACTGAATATTGAACAGTGGTTCTAAAAATGCTTTTACGTTTCCTTTTGAGATCATTTAGTTGCTATTGTGAGGACCCCCTGCGCTAATGAGAAAAAACAAAAAACCAAATTCGGTCCATATTAACGTAAAACCCAAAGATAAAAAAGAAGATTCCTCAATCCCCACTCCCCTTTCCTAATGACGTAGGCTGTATATCTATGCCTTTTATTGAAAATTCAACTAAAAATTCTGGACAGAACAGTATAAAGTCCTCTTAAAATTGTTAACCTATTTCCGTCTATCACTGATATTGATGCTTTAACCATTTATTTTTTGATTTTTCAGTTATATTAGGTAATTGATAAATTATGAATGAAAATCAATTATCGTTCGTTTAATTTAATTACAGCTCCAATTAAAATCTAGATAATGTTATCTTATTATCTATACTTTCAATTTAGAAAATGTAAAATTCCAGTGCTTCATATAAATAGAACGGACTATAATTAGTAAAATTTGGCGACGTTGATTACCGCAATCGTAAAACTGTGCTTCTTATCTTATCACCGAGTTGCAGTGTTTCGAGCGATACCTATAATTAATCCTACGGTTGCGTGGCTAAATTGCAAATGGTTACGACCCAATGAAGTACACTAGAAACGCAAAAAAAAAACAGCTCGTCCAACGTCCACGACTTTGGAACAAACCGAGACGAAAAGTAACTCCGATAATGAGGTCATTCAACCCTAATTGGAAACCGATAAAAATTAATAAGCGAGAAAAACTTGGTGCGCGACCTCGACATGCTAAAGACGTCGCTGAAATCTCGCCTTTCGAAAGGTAGATATTTTTCAGGGCGATGAAAAACTTGTACGGAGGTTTTTCACCTCGAGTCGCGTATAGGAAGCGAGCTATAGGATTATATGGGGTTAAACGTAAACCAAGGACGTGGTGCTCGACTAGGCCTACGACCTCGTTCGATTAAAGCGTAATAATTCATAAATTTCTTCATGTCGTACAGAAACGAAAGGGCTGTCGTATTAAAACTCCCTCTGTCGCGTTACGAATTTAAATCCATGAGAATAAAATACGACAACATTGAACACCAGTTTCGTATGCGCACACAAGGTCTAAATCTTTAACATCGTATGTAAGTTGAATGTACTCTTCCAGATGTATCTTTCATCTCATTCGTTCAATGATAAAAGCCAACCAGTATACTTTCGTCCACGTCACCCAGCCAATTACCCAAAACTCCCTAGTACACGGACTACGATACTGGATGAAAAAAACCATTCGCGTAATTGGAGAAGAAAAGATAGACACGAATTGAAACCACTGTGAGGATAAATTGGAACGTTATAAGAAATGAAACTCAATTACCGCGTCCGAACTGAAGCCTACGTCCACACACAGAAATGTTACAGCGGAAATGATGAAAATCAAAGAAAAACCATCGTTTCTATACGCCCTTCGAACGCCTCAAGTACCTGTTATTTCGATAGACGAGTTGCGGAGACGATATTTCGGACGAATTAAAATTTCACCCCTACAGTTTGAAATATTAATAGAACAAAAAGGGATATGACGGACGTGCGACGAGTCGTAAATCAGTCTTGTGCCGTTTTCAAAGCCATTTACACTTTTCCACCATGTTATAAATACCACGCTATTCGTAAACCAGTCGATTTTTATACTTTGATCTTGCGACTAAATTAATCTCGTTAATTTGTTTACGAAGATTTGGTAATTAACTGTTTTAGTTCGTTTTCAAAGGATATTTTGAGAGTAGCTTAAATTTCAAAATAATCCACACCGCCTTCAAGTTACACCTTTATTCTGTCGGAGATATTAAAAATTCCCTCTTCAGGCTTACCATCCCTCTCGTACCTGGCACTCGGTTTTAACGACAACGATAATCATAAAGTTACTATCAAAAATACCGAATGCCAACGCCCATAGTATTTAGTATTTGAAAACTCGAACGAAAAAACCTCGCGTGCAAAACCAAAAAGGTTTGCTATATAAACGGTTCCACATTATCATAAGCGATTTGCATATCTTTATTGTGAAGTTTTTTTCCCTCGCTAAATTAATCTCGGAGCTTCTTGCGCAACACTGGGAAATGGCTTCGGCGCATATGAGTTGTATTTCTTTGAGCGCATTTTCTTCGAACGAAATTTTCTTTCGGTTTTGAGACAGAGGGTGAAGTAAAAATGTTTTCGCCAACCGCTTACGTACCTTTTTCTACTTTTTTCTTCGAATAATAACGAAGGACGCTGAAATAAATTATGCAATAGATATCTGAAAATATAATAAGCATTAAGAGCTCGTAAACGAGCCACAGTTATTGCTCGTTTTCTTTAATAGTTGCACGAGTGTGTGGTGATAAGGTGGCCAAATATGTCGATGTAAATTTTTTGCCTATGTTATACTCTCGTAAAATTATTTGGAATAATTTAAGGAGGCCTTAAATTATGAAACACATTCAGTCAGAAGATGAGAGATGTCTGACTGAGTAAAATGAGAAAAGCGTTAAGATTTACAACGAGATAAGTAAACGGGAGAGCAACTAGGTTTTAAATACAATTCATAAAAACGCGGAAAAATCCTAAGCAGCCACGTCGCATTACTGGAGCTGAGTTTTTAATTGGGGCTACTTCAGGTTTGCAAAAAACATTGCAACCCCTTCATGCCTATTGTATTTCTTGTCTGTTTTTCAAATTATAACTACTTGAGGTTTCTCAAATTATCCTCCTAATTTTGATTCCGCCATTTTTGAACAATTTTGACCCAAATTCAAGAGTTCATATTATAGTCATCAACTAATCGTATATTCCATGATTGACCTTTCTAGGTCGATTTAGTGAGACGATAAGATCCATGAAATTTCCTATAACAATTTCCCCTCTAAAAGCGGGGTTTTCTCCAACTCCCCTTCAAATTCACTTTGGAAGACGAAATCAGAATAAGTTGGTCACTTGGCCTCATTTTATCATGTGACACCACAATGAAAAGTTTTCCACCTCTCGTGTACCCGCACCACATTTTGAAGTCTATAACCCTTCCTCCTTCCCTCTAAAAACATGTATGGAGGTGAATTGGGGATATAGTATACTTCTTATTTCCAATAATCATTTGAGTTCATATAAATTACATTTTTAATAATTTGAGGCTCCTCAAGTTCTACTTAAATTTTGATATTCCGCCATTTTGGATCCATTTTGATCCGAATTCAAAAAAGGTCATATTCTGGTTATCAGCTAACCCTACATTCAAAGTTTGACCATTCTAGATCGATTGGATGAGGACCTTGGTCTCATTATATCATATGACCCCACAATGAAAAATTTTTGTACTCTCATGTACCCTCAACATATTTTAAGGTCGATAACCCCTCCCCCCTCTAACATCATATATGAAGATAAAGTGGGAATGTAGTATACTTTTATCCCTAATAGTTATAGAGATTCATATTAATTAACTACATTTTCACTAATTTGAGGCTCCTCTAGCTTTACTCAAATTTTGGTAGTCCGTCATTTTGGATCCATTTTGACCCAAATTCAAAAGGTCATATTCCAGTTACCAACTAACCCCACACACGAAGTTTGACTTCTCTAGGTTTATTTGGTGAGAAGTTATGGAAGATTCAAGAAATTGAATGACTCAGAAATTCCTCAAAAAACCTTTCTTTGCCCTAACTCCCCTCCGAATGCACTCAGGAAGCTGAAATTCGGATATGTTGGTGTCCGTGACTCACTCTTTCGTGTGAAATCATAAACAAAAAATATGAGCTATTTGTCCCATCTCCGACTCTTCTCAAAATTTGAGTGATCCGCCATTTTGAGGTATATCGAAAAAACAAAAAACTACTTTTTTCGCATTTTCAAGAAGAGTCTCTCGCCAAATTTTGAGCTAATTTCATGAATGTTACGCGTAAGGGCGAAAAAAGTACCAAAAAGTTGGACATTTGCCAGATGATTACAAAATGATCTGAAATGCAAATATTTGAAAACCCTGTCATTCCACAACCCCCCTTCCTCCTCTTCTTACCATATTAGTTGGACTGTAGTAGCTATCGTTCTTATTATAAATTCAGCAAAAATTGAAATAAAAATTTTTAATTTGAAATAATTACAATATCATAAACAAATTTTCAAAATGACTGATCAATGAAAAACAAATCACGAGTTTTTTTTCCATTGTTAATGACGTAATTTCATTGTTCTTCTCTCCATTCCTTTTTGCAAGATGATTGAAAATATGGGTTTATAAAATACAGGTAACCAGAATCATCGAGTTTATTTTCAAATTTGTTGAGTGTTTCAAAGTGATAAAAAAATATACCACAAACATTCTTTTCTATCGTCATTTGACTAGCAGCATGGTGAGAGAGGTGAAAGAGTGAATAAAGAACACCAATGCATCCGAATTTCAGCTTTCTAAGTAAATTTGAAGGGAAGTTAGAGGAGAAAACGACTTTTCGAGGAAGTTTTGAATCATGAAATTGCTTAAATCCTCCATACTTTCTCACCAAATCGACATAGAAAGATCGACCTTCGTATAATTATAGGTTTATTTGAGGACTAAAACATAGCCTTTTTGAATTTTAGCGGATAATTAAAATTTGAGGAAACACTTAAAGAGCTTCAAATTGCTCAAATTAGATGAATATGGACTCATACAATTTCTAAGAATAAGGAATATGCTATGTATATTGCAAATTCACCTTTACACGTAATATTGAAGGGGGAGAGGAGGAAAAAGTAATAGGGTAAACGAAAAGTTCGAAGAATCGCCACGATTTCTTCATCAAATGTTCTTCAAAAGCTGAAACTTTGTGGATGAGTTTATCTAAAATGGCGAATCTTTAAAATTTGAGGAAGGCTGAAAAAGCCTCAGATAGCTGAAATTTGATTGATAAGTGCTCATGTGATTCCTCTTTGCAAGAAATGTTATATACCCTAAATTAACCTTCTTATAGGTAATTTGGTAGGGGAAAACTTGAGAGACGGGCAAAAATGGCAGACCCAGGAGTTCAAATTTATCTGTTGAAAAAAATTTCAAAACTCTTAATTAATTTTTTTAACTATTATTTTTTCTGAATTTTCATTAAATTTAAGAAAAAATTGATAATGTAGCCCGAACATCATTTTCGCCTGGTCTAACTGGCTCGGGTTTTGAACTTCTTCTCTGTGTTCTGTGAGGACGTTAACAATATTATTTGTAGTTCTGAACAAACTCCAGTTACAAACTTAGCTTCAGTATTGTGGCATAACTGTTAATGTTGTTGTTGTTGTTGTTGTTTTAATTAGAGAATGAGAAAGCTCCCCTTCTGTAAGCTTTAAAAAATAAATTTCTATACTTTTCTTCGTTCTTCGATGAAACCGACGCAAGCACGCTATCAGATAGTAAATCCAATAACATTTTTCATAATTTTGACGCGTTGAAATACTATTTTAAATCTTATTTTCGCGGCGCTCCCTCTGTTCGACTAATTTTACGAAATTAATTACTTAAAGCACACAGTCGACTCGAGTTGCGGCAGTTTAATTTTTTAATTAAAAATATTAGCCGATAGATAAAAATACGTACGTCAGCGGTGAAAGGGAAAGAACTATTAAACTCGTAATAAATTTTCAACCGCAACGGTCGTTAAATTTTCAGCACGAAAAGTAAAAAAGGACAAATATCGCGCCATTGACGCACCTACTATCTTTAGTGAAAAATTTACAAGGCCGTGGAGTATGTTTCTCGAATTTATTGAGAAAAAAAAGAAAAGACGTAATACTTTAACAATGGTAAGAAAAAAAAAATACGATAATTGGTGTAACAATTGGTTGAAAAATTCGACTTATTCGTTGAAACGAACCCTTCGATAAAATTGTGAATGGAGAAGCCGCGACATTTATTTAAAATCGAGTTGGCTGAGGAAAAAAGAAAGAATGAAAATACTCCGAAGGAATGTAACGCTTTTGATGGAAGCCTTAGAGGAGCGTTTTAATTCTCGCCAACGCGAATCGACTTAAGCTCAAAAGAAATCTGTCTCAACAATGGATTATTTTGCGAGATGTTTGAAAGCGATAATGCGAAAAAATCAAATCCGCGTTCATACGCTTTCGGTGTGCGAATTTTTTGGTTTGTAGGAAGCGGCAAAGCGAATCGTGTTCGTTTTTGACGTAACACATAAACATCTGAAATACGATCGATGTTCCAGCTTGGGTTGCACCACGCGCAAATATAACTACGTACAATCCCGTTTTAGCCTACTATCCTAGAAAGTTCGAACTTACCGGCAGTGGTGCCTAAACGGAATTTATTTCGGTAACCACGTTCACCACCGTGTTGTAGCTCGATGCTCAGCGATGGCGATAAGACAACGTGTTATCATTCCCTCGAATCGCATTGCTGGTAACACCTTGGGCGAAATGGCGAATTATTTTTGTTTTATGTAAACCAGTTTTTTAAATAAATCGCCTCGAATTATGCAATGACACGTTGGTGTGGTATTGGAATTATTTTAGATCATCGTATTACACGGTCGTTCGCTCATTTTCACCATGTCCTCGTGAATAAAATGAGATTCGATATTACGATGATTTTAAAGGAGTAATTCTTGCGCGGATGAAATTTCTCAATTTTATACATTTCGGATAAATATATCTTACCAAAGGAATCGAACGAGCTACAATTTAATTTAGATGAAATAAAGTCTGAGTTACACTATAAGGATTCCCTTTGTGAAATGAAATCACTTCGTCTGGGGAATACGAGAATAGAAAAAACCCAAATCAAAATCCCTTCGTAAAAAAATCCCGAGTAAATTTTTAAAAACCTAAATGCAAAAGCTGCAAAGTCAATTCTCGAAGCGAACCTTATTTCATCTTTGAATCTCGTAAGGGAGCTACGTAGTGGCATTTTATGCGTCGATTGGGGAAAATCGTATTCAAGCCTACGCGTCCACCGAAGGGAATAACTTTTTGAAATATTCAAACTAGCTGAAGATTTATTAAACTTTTGAAAACGTGCTTTTAGTGCCTTTCGAAATTTATCAAAGCGTGCATCCTTGTTCCATATCAGAAATTATACCTCTTATTGTCGATAATTAACGAGATTTACGATTTGTCCGGCATAAATGCGTAGAAAAATTCCGTATAAAATGTTTAATAAGGTCACGAATGATAACATTCCATTGAGCAGTATGAGCGAATTGTGAACTACATTTTCCATTTAATTAACGATAACGTTAACTCTCCGCTTGAAAATTATGATGTACCATTTTTCGCCTAAAGGTGCATTTTTTTTTTCGTTTCAAAAAAATAAATTATTATGGCGAAAATATTTCGCTATAAAATTTTCCAATTATATAGCCATGTTGCAAATATTTATATGCGTGGAACCGCCTTTATTCATTGTTCGGCGTATGTTGCTAATATTAGAAAGATAATTTTATACATTTTTGCCAGTTTTCACGTTTTCAAGGTCGCGCAACGTTGAGAGAATGCGAAATCTTCAATCAAAATAGTCGCGTGGTTGTATGAAAATTTACGTATTTGTTAATATCAATGGCAACACTAATTACAGGTGGGCGAGAGGTTTCTTTTAGGTGGTCAATCATTGATTAGATTTTTTGGTTGCGGTTGCATTTTTAACAATGTACGAAGTCGATTTACATCTTAAAGAATCGATTAATTTTTATCTTTGAGCTTGAAGAATAGAGTTTCGATTTTTTTTCAATCTTGGAATTATAGTCATTATACGTGCAGAAGCTATGCTAAAGAATGGTAAATTTTCTATCCAACTTGATAACAAAAAATTAAGAAATTTATATCCTTTAGTGCAAAATGCTTTTAGCAATTGAATGATCGTAATGCGAAATATGCTAAGTGCTATTTTTGTCGAAACTTATTTTATCAGTGCAAACTATACTATGTGATGTTGAAGGTATCGATTCTATTCGATACCGTATCGATACTTCTTCCGAGGTTTCGATACTTCAACGATACTCTACACTTTACAACCATCTCACTCTGAGCCAATCAGCTAACGTCATTTAACGGTTAATATTACTAAAGTTACCCAATAGTAGATATAGCAAGTAATAGGATATCGAATTTAGGTGTGGAGCATTCAAAAGAAATAATGTTTATGAACAGAAATTCTGAATACTACAACAACGTATCTATAGCTAACGCAAAATAATTTTGAAAAAATTGTTCTGAAGTGTTCATATGTTTGAAAAAACAATCGAAGTTTCGAAGATGTTTATAATTGTACTAAAATGTTTAATAAACTTATAAAAAATAATATTTCATTATAATATTATTTTATAGTTGCACGTTGCAAGAAATAATAAAAATAGAAAAAATACGATATTCATATCGTTTCTTTTTGATTTGGGGCAACATTAAAAGTATCGATATTGGTATCGATACCATAGATACTTTTCTAGAAAATATCGATACTAATCAATACCTTTTTCCGATACTAATCGATACCTTTTTTTTTTCGATACTTTAAGATCACTTCGAGGGGGGGGGGACGCTGCTGAGTGCAGATCAGAACTGCAAATCTTTTTTTTTTTTTTAAATTTTAGTGCCATGTACTGCCGCTTAGGCCAGAGGCACGATTTAGATTGATATTAGATGCTGGTGAAGAGATTTATCTGGCGGATATATTGTATGAGTATTTCACTCTCACGAATCATTTTGTTTTTGGTACCTAGTTTATTTTGCGTTATGGTCCTTCAGTTAATAATTTCACGATTGGCATAGTAGATAAAAGGGGGAGTGCAAATAAGGACTTTATTCTTGGGTCCACCTACTAACGAACTTTTTGGCTCATGAGGTGTTTAATGATGCTCTCGGTGAGTTTCCAGTACCACTTTTCGATATTAACCCGAAATAGGAAGGTGAGGGGTATCGAAATGGAAATGAAAGAAATGGAATCACTGTTGAACATTCTATTTTATTTTCAATCCTCTAAAATAATTGGTTATGATTCGAGAAATGTTTTAAAGGTGAGCATAATTATATGTCAGGGTTGCTTATTCACTATTCTGGAATACGTTGAATTCTTCTGAAATTTATTTTAATTTTTGTCAGTAAAAATTCTACAAATTTTTTCATTCGATTATTCGTCAATGTAAATTTTTTCCTTATAAAAATATTTTCTTTTTAAGAATTATTAAATTTTTTGCTCTTAAATTCAGCGAATTTCTTCTTCCAAAAAAACAATTAATTAATAAATTTTCGCTCCCAAAACTAGGAAATTTAAACCTTATTCGAAAAATATGAAATTCTACATAAATCATTTCCCATATTGAAAAATCAGTAACAAGTTTCATTTCCAAAATCAAGTTCTCTAAACGAGATTTCATCTAGTTATAACGATAAATGAAAAAACCACGCGTACGTATTTCGAAAAAATCTGCCATTTCGTTTTTTGGCATGATACGAAGAAACTAGATAGGTATATATTACCGTCATTCCAATACGATAAAACTTATCGACATGCCAACTCATAAATAAACGCAGAAAGGTGGGGATAAGTATAATAATAGTTTTGAGTTTTTGATGTCAGTAAAAATTTACTTATCTATTGAGGACAGTAACCTTGTACGAGTACTTTTATTGCTTCGCGTAAGCATTAAATTCTACCGAGCGTATGCAGACTTCCCAAAAACATATGTTCAAGCGAGCTTATTTGTTCGCAGGCGTATTCCACTTAAAGCGATAATTTTTGTATTAACAGCTCATGGGTTCATGGCGTGGAAAAAACACCACGTACGCGCACCTGTTTTGAAAACTGTTGGAATTGGATTTTTCGCTGGTTATTCGCTGGTTATTACGCGGTGGTGGCGAATTTTCCGAACTTAACCCTATTCGAGAACTCATCGGCGTGTAAAAGATGAAGAGAAAAATTCGCCGCTTGGCTCGACGTTGGGAAGAAAGGGAAAAATGATATTGCGGTGCGATAAAATGGATGAACTTTTCGAAGCCGCAGGGGACTGACGAAAGATTACCGCGATGACCATCCCATGTACGTTGGAAAGATGTAAAAACTAACGAATGATTTGTAGCGTTATTTTGTAAAGTTTCTCGTTTCGGTCGTCTGTGACGTGTACAAATCACGCTTTTAATCATAGCACAATTAAAATAATAACGTGTATTTGATTCCCCGAGGAGAACGATGTGTCGCTTATTTAATAAGTATTGGAATTTTTTCCATTTCATCGGAGGCGTACCGAAGTATTGAAGAAAGAGAAATTACCTACTCGATTGTATGATTTTTTTCCATGTGTGAAAAGTTACGTACCTACCAAAAAAAAAAAAAGGTTACCTATCTGGCTTATTTTTAATTTTCTATGTACAGCTAATATCACCAACTTACCAATTTTCGAAGACGAAGAGGGCAAGCTATACCCCTTTCCTTCTTCGATATACAGCCTAGGTTTGATACGATTATTGTGATTACCAAGTATTGAGGATGTTGGAACGAAATTTGGCGATGACTACGATTTACAGTCGATAAAATTTTATTTAATATTTCGACCTCGTAATATTTTCATCACCAAAGATAATGTTTCTGTTTATTCATTCTGTTCGAATGCTACCAAAGTAAACATCAAGTACTTGCTGTACACTGTGAATCGTTTATTATAAGCTCCACAGTATAACTATACGATGGTATATCTTTATAAATTATTATCAAACTTGAGTGAAAAATCTGCTCCGAAGAACTTATAAAATCGCAAACGTAAATACAAGGGAATATCGGAACCGAATACGTGTTCTGAGAAGTTTCATAAAAAGCGTGTAAATTTTCTCGAAAAGGTTTGATCATAAATGCGCCCTACAATGTAGAACTAACAAAGTAAATATTGTTAAATAAAGTAAACAAAAAAACAGTTGCGATAATAGTCGTAATAATAATGTAAATAAATTCGCCAACTTATTCTATTAAATTATAGCGCTGACAAACGGTTCTCGTGATGAACATCGAGTAAAATTATTTGTTATATCTAGACCTACCAATTTACAATGCGTTGTAATTAATAAAATATTGGAATGTAGGGTACAACTATTCCCTTTTATATACGTAGCCTCAAGTATACCGTTATTAGTTCAATTTTATGCTTCCAAATAGCACATTGGTTCGGATATTGCGATTTACCATTCAGATATGGCGTTAATGGCTGTACTCGGTGAGCATGCGTGATTCGTTTTATAAAACGTTCGAATTCACGTAGGTTTCGGAAGTATATGAACGGAAGTACTATAAGGGGTTAGTTATCGACTATCAGGCTTTATGATTGGTAGTTGGGGAGAATTTTTTAGGGGTCGTTCGCCTCTTAAAGTGGTTACTGATTTTTTCGTTAAATGGGGTATGGTCTATGGGCACATGTTAGGAATATTTTTCATCTCTATTCGTATAATATATAAAAGCGTTTGGAAAAATAAAAACTAATCTATTCAAGAAATATAAAATAAAAATTCTAAAACCAACTCGTTAGGACAGAATGGTAAAATAATCCTGCTTAAGATTGTATTTGAGTTTTCTATCCTATTTTCATTTCATAATGGCACTTGGTCTTCATTACTAATACTACGATATGGCTTTGTGGTAGTCACTGGTCACATAGAAACATCCATTAAGTGTACCTCATTCAACTTAATCACATCGAGCCTAACACGTCATAAGGTATTTTCAGCGATTCCTTTGTTAGATAATTATTGATTTTTGAAGATATTTCAATGTTTTAGATTTTTTTAATGTTATACATTTTTTGATTTTTAGACTATTTTTTTTTTAATTGTTTTTTTCAAAAAATGAGTGAAAAATTGAAAAAATAATTACAACGAAATATTCTCAATAAAAAAAAAATCTTAATTTTCTCAAATATTTAAAAAATATTAATAGCTGTTTTACCACTTCATCTCTCTCTCCCTGTCCTCTCAACTCAGTATTTCTCAAACAAGCAAATTTATTCGATCAAATAGAAAACCATTTCTTTGCACTTGCCTCCGACATATGTGACAGTGAAGATATGATGTGACGAAAAATCTCTACCAACATTTATGCAATCGTGAGGGTGCTAAAAATTGCCAAATTAACTAAAAACAATATTCGTGAAAAAAATTCGGAATCGTCTTATATTATTTATGGCTCTAAGTAATCGCTTTTGAAAATTTTAATGAGCTAGAGTTACCTAAAATTGAAAACTGGTGGCATATAGGTCATAAAAATTTGAAAGGAATCTAAGTACTCGAAATTGAAAAAGTTTTCAGGGATCTGTCAAGATTTTGGTATCTCTACCAACTGCTAAAAAATTAAGTATTTTACCTGTAGTGCAGGCAAATAAGCTCTTGCAAGGGTCGTGTGTGGAAATAATTGCCAGTGAACTGATTTTTCAATTATAAGTGTTTGATGATGTCAGTAATAACGTATTAAATTTTCCCCTCTTCCCCCCCCCTCCGGATGTGGAACGAACCCAAAGGACAGTTTGGCGAAAATGAATGATTCTGATGTGCATGAGTCTAATGAATTTAATTGATAATTTACTCACAACTGTAATAGTACAAATAAATGAATTTTTTTTAAAAGCAAATATAACAATAATTTATAGTTATTGATGAATAAATGAAATTATTGTAATATTAATCAACCCTCTCCTCTTCCTCTATTACTATAAAAGTAGTATCTACAACTTTAAATTACATAGGTATGTAGTATACACTTAACTACCTACTACATTTTCGGGAAATAAACACTTTTAGCCCCCCCCCCACCTCTACCTCAATATTCCAAACTCAATTTTTTGATAGTATGCTTAACTCCAGAAGTCCTAAGGTCTCTCATTTTCAAGAGTATTCACGAAACTGTATGATGCATAATTTCACATTTGAATAAAGTGGAAATACAGACCATTTTGAAATATCCCTCTTCCGCATTACATTGGAATTTGAGGGGACGAATAAATAATTTATTTGATCGAAAATTTATCGTAGAATCTTTTTTTACTGCACTACTTTTTCGTTTGGAGGCTTCCTTGCCGAATTAAATAAAAATAGACTTTTTGGTGAAGTTAGAGCCTCCTGCTTCGGTGACATTTTAGTTTGTTGTTATTGAGATCATTACACGGATATAATTGAAAAATTACTTGTGTCAGATTCTCGCAAATATTTGCTAACCTTGAAATTCTCGACGAATTTCACTACATTCTTTTGGAGATGGAAATTTCAAATTCCTGTCAAATTTTAAAGATTTTTTTAGCTCATTTAACAACTTTAGAACCCCTATTTGTCAGTTATTGAGAATAATTATTTTCGTTTCTCATTACAAGGTATCTGTAATATCTCATTTCAAGTTTACTCGTGTGAATAAAACCCTCAATAGTATAAAACTCGAATAAATTTTATATTCGTATAAAAAATGAATGAAAAACTGGACTGAAATATGCATGCTTGTTTTCGATAGTCGATGACCTCTAGTTAGAAAAAATATTCGATAATTAATGTAGGTATCTACGATTGTTCATTCGTTGATTTTTTTCTTTATAAAAATTCAGGGACTTTTATCCAATTAAATATAAATACCTTGTACATTTTTAATGATTTTTTCCTCTTTTTCGATCTTGGTATTTTTGAATTGTTTTTTCCATTAGTTAACTGTACGAAAAATCACCTAGCTATTTGAATCCCCATTTTAATAGATTCTGTGAGTAATTATCGTTCAAAAGTAGATCTTGGTAAAGTGCACTTAAATGCCAGATCTTTGGATTAGGAATACTTGAAAAGTGCTGTTAAATTTTTTGAAGCGAGTGTAAGGAACTCGAGTTTCTAAAAAGAGCTGGCATAGTACATCAAAAGTATCCAGCGTACCCAAAATTTCAACTCCAAATTCATGCAGGCCCCAGTCTCTTTTTGGAATTAACTACCTTCTAAAAAAAAAATTTTTAACATTTATTCTTTTTTTTTCATTTATGTAAAAAAAAAGAATCTCATTAAATATTGCCATAAGTAACATGAGTACGTAAAAAATTATTCAATTTTTAATTTAAAAAAAGTACCGCTGATTTTTGGTATGCATTTATCTCAGTAAACATGATACTTCCTGAAAAAATGATAATTTACAGAATTAATCAGCTTTAAATTTTCAACAAAATTGGTTTTATTCGTCTTTTTGTCATAAATTCATAATGTACTTCGATATCAGAATCCAACCGATATAACTAATGAAAAGTATCAGTTTTTGATTTTTACAGAAAAATTAATAAGAAACATTTTTGTTGGAAATTCAAACCTATTTAATTTTGTATATAACAGCTTTCCTCGTAAATACCATATTCACCGAGATAAATGCAGAAAACGTTGCCAACAATCATGTTAGTATCATAAAAGTGATAGAACAGGTATATTTTCTGGCCTCCAAGTGCATTATACACAAAAAATTGATTGAACCTTTTTTGTTGTGAATTAAATGTAGAACCATTTCATATGAAATCATTTTTCTCGTAAATCTCATATTTATCGAAAGAAATGCGAAAAACTTTAAAAATGTAACTTTTACATTGAATTTATATTTTTCGAAAAGAAGTTAACGTATGATTTTTTGGCCTTGGGTGAAATTCTATCTCGAAAATAAATGGAACCTTTTTTGTTGGGAATTAAAAATAGATCAATTTTCTATACGATAATTTTACTCCAAATGTAATATTTACCGAGATAAATGCTAAAAACCCATTTTTAGAGCCTTCGAAAAATTTCAGAGTTTTATTTAGCATGATAATTTCGATAAATGTATCACGAGGTGAAAATCCCACAGGAGACTGACGTAAATCTGATGGTGAAATTTTGAGTTCCTTGGATTTTGCGATGTATTATGCTAACTATTTCTAAAAACCTGAGTTCCTAGTATTCAATTCGAAACATTTACGGACACCATATAACTATCGCAAACTCTAAATAGTTCATAAGTACATTTAGAAGTTTTTATTCATTACTTGAATTCAAAATGTGCAATTTGCAAAGTATTTGTTCTGCTATCGTGGTTGATGATATGGTCAAATTTGCCATCTCTTTAATACTTATTATAGAATGTTTTATAACCTCTATTAGATTAATATGATATTTTAAGTTGATTTTAATCAATTGAAGCATTCGATTTCATTCTAAGCCAATAATTTTGATATCTATATAATTGACATTGATGAATGGTATCATATTACTATAGAATGTTAGTAGGGCTTATTTCATTTCCTATTTGACCAAGTGTTATGGGTGGCAACTGGCAATGTGCGTTTTTTTAAAATATATTGCTCACGTAATTTATTACCAATGTCGCTTGTGCAAAGTGAAAAAGCCCTACTCCTCTTAAAGCTCGTAAAATCGTAAAAATTTATTGAAAAAAGTTGGCAAAAATTGAAAATGGAAATATATGTGTTAAAAATCAACGATTAATTATTCCTAAAAAACAGGTAAATTCTATCCAATTCTATCAGCTTTTTTTCTTAGAAAGGTCATTGCCACGTTATAAAATATTAAAAGAAAAATGTTTTATCATTTTTTAATTCCATCACTAGTGGAAAATGAGCCCTCGGGGTAATCTCACTTTTACCACTTTCCAGAGTGAATTTAAAAAAAAAAGTTTATCATGTGGCATTATCACAGATTACTTGTGACGAACTCAGAACCCCCGAGGATAGATTTCTGGCTACGTCACTGCTTCAAAGCAATCCCAAGCCCTTATCGAGACGAAGTACTATACATTTAATTTTCGAACATAAAAGATGCGATCATTAAGACACCTACGAAGTCTACAAAGAATAAAGAAATTTTCTCGCTTTTTCCTTATTTCGCTGTTCTATTGTCTCTTTGTGATTTCCCTTTCGGGTTTTGGTCTCTTTGATTCCTCGCCTCTCGTGTATCGGTATTTCTTTTATTCTTCTGCGAAAGAAGTATTTTTTATCTTCATTTACCCGAGCATAGCCTACTGATGAAATGGATTGTTGGTGCTGTAGAAATTATTTGAAGTGGGATAATCTACAATCATTTAACCATAATGAAAGAGATCGAGATGCCCTGGATCTGAGCCAGTGAGACTTTGGAAAATGAAAATCGCAGCGTTTTTCTTCCCGAGGAAGGGGTATGATATGAATGATCGTTAATGAGAGAATAAATATCCGGGGCTTTTCGGAATTTCTTGACTTATCATTACGATGGTTTTATTTAAAATTCCATCGGCGCGTATAACGCGTGTAATTTCTCAAAGTCAAAAAGACGAATGAAAAAGTACACCGCGCCGACGATGATCGATGTGAAATGTACTCATTGAGGAGACGTGGGGGGAGAGAATTTGTAATTTCGCGATAATGGTTTACAATTATTTATAAAAACGAGAAGGAAAATATTCGCTGGGATCGGTAACCGCTGCCGTCATCACAACTCATTTCTACGGTGGATGGAAAATTATCGTGGGAGATGTGTGCGTCATCGTTGCTCGAATTGTAATCGGTCCAATTTGAGCTTTAACTCGTTCGAAGGTGAGCTGCTTTTCAACTTGTTTAAATTAGGTGAAAATTTGCGTCGGAAAAAAATCGCTTTATTGAGTCGAAATTTTCAACAAATTAGCTATTTGGTGGATGGGTTTCACCTGATTAACGAAGCCGGGAGTCTTCATGAGGAGTGTGAATAAAATTACTCAGAATATGGTCATAGATGGATTTTTCGAAGATCTGCAGATATTTTTACAAATTTATGATTTACCTTGAAATCGCCATTCACTTGAAGTTTACCTTAAAAGAGTTGTATTTTGGAATTTTGTGTCTGCTGAGTTGTCGCTTACAATGCCAAAGGAATGAATCTTCATTTCTTATGAAAATCTCTATTGTACGTGTGAGAAGCTGCCAAAGTCACAGCTTGAAAAAATTTGCAGAAACACTATTACGTAAGATATTCATTTTTTATGATCGAATACAACGCAAGACATGATGGAGGGAAATTATTTTGAGCCCATTTGGGGAGAAATGAGGGGGAAATTTAATTTTTGATAATTTTGAAATCATTCTCTTGTACTTTTCATGATGGAAAGATACTTATGTGCAGAGGTATATCGCCCGTTAAAAATTCGATAATCGATTCTCCCATAATTCAATAATTGATTTCTCCGAAAATTCGATGGTCGATTTTCATAAAAATTTGATACTCGATTTTCTTACGACTTGATAATCAATTTTCCTATAATTCAATAATCGATTTTTTTATTCGATAATCGATTATCCTATAATTCAATAATTGATTTTCATAAAAATTTGATAATCGATTTTCCTGAAATTTGATAATTAGTTTTCCTATAATTCAATAATATTAATTTTTGTAAACTTCGATAATTGATTTTTTTGAAATTCGAAAATCGATTTTCTTATAATTCGATAATCGATTTTCTATTAATTCTATAATCGATTTTACGATAATTCAGTAATTGATTTTTCTGAAAATTCGATAGTCGATTTTTATAAAAATTTGATACTCAATTTTCCTGTAATTTGATTGTCAGTTTTCTTTTAATTCGATAATATTGATTTTTCTGACTTCGATAATTGATTTTTTTGAAAGTCGATATCGATTTTCCTATAATTCGATAATAGGTTGTCTTTTTTCATTTTTCTTCCCATGATGCTATATCTAACATACACTTGGAGTATTTATATCTTGTAGCGTTAGGGTAAGAGACAATTCATCTTTTAGGAGAGAAAGCGAGGTGAAGAATATGTGGTAGGAGTGAACGAAAGTCGAAGATTACAGGACTGAGCTAGTCCCCATTAAAAACTTAGCTCCACTATTACGGCATAGCTGCTTACTTTTTTTTCAATCTTTTGAATCTAATTGTCATATCAATGAGATGGAATAGAACTGTGAAAAAAACTATTTTAGACCTCCAAATGTGTCGTTGGGAAAAATGAAGAAACAGTATTACGTTGTTACACGTGTGATATATTTTCCCACTGTGAAATAAAGTCGTCGCTTCGAAGAGTACATAACGTTATAGGAAACTCTCTGAACCGAGACTACCAACATACGCAGCTGGAAGCTGAAAAAAGCGAATGATTTTAAACCGGAATGAACGGAATAGTAGTCCGGACATGAGGTAATTTCAGAAACTGCTACATCACTGTGGAAACATCGACGCGTAAAAATTTCCGCCACTGTGTCCCACGTAATACCTTAGTGACTCGTTTGGTTGGAAAACTCAGATGGAATTTTTTTCACATCTAGCAGCGTCAATTTATTAATTGACAAATTTAATAAAACACACGAGACGTTGACGAATGTGTTTGGTACAGCGGTGGAACGAAAATTTTTCGAATATTTCAAAACGTTTCAAATTACATCGAATTTAATGGCACGTATAATTTAATTTAGATAGCCTTAATCTAAATAGGGGAACGAGTACGTGGACGAAGCGGGTACACGGTTGAACGCAAATCCGCTGCATTGTGGCAACACTGAACGCGCGCGCGAAGACGAAGAGGCGAAAGTTCAAGGCTCGTGCTCTCATTTTATGATGTATTTGTACGTTACATCGAGGCATTCAGTCGAAAAAACAACCTCCGCTATGACATTTCTAAATAAAAAAAATTTCAATTCACCATGCACAGAGGATTCAACGAAGCAACGTGCATAAGGGCTTTATCGCATTTCTTATTTATCGACGACCGACAGCGTAGCGATATTGGTTTGCGGTTTATTCATCGGTATCATCGCGTAATTATTTTATTCGCTGGATGAAGGGTATAGGGCGTGTGGTTGGATGCGGTGGCTGAAAGTCATGAGTCATTAAAGCGATTAATATTATTTTTGCTTTTTAAACAAACTATCCATAGGGAATAGTTGAAATTAGTCATTAAAAAAAATGCAAAAATTGAATGCAGAATTGCTACGTAATGGTTTCAACCGGGTTTACATTTTGAATCAAGTCGAACGAGCTTCGATAATAAGAAAAAAATTCTAAGTAATCAATTTTCTGCTAAATAATGATTCTGTGAATTTCTCTTCTATTGTTTAGGAAATTTTTTAAATTCAATATTTCATCGATATTGCCATTTCCTGAAGCTATACGTAAATCGTATAAGAATATTAGAGTAGGCAAAATAAATACCTATACAAAATCAGCCCAAACATTAATTCATTGTTACACTCTTGAGTTCTGTTTCGATTTATACTAGAAAACTGATGTTGATAAAGGCATAGAAACTAGAAAGAGATATCGAGTTCCCTTTGAGAGGAGGAGAGAGCGTAAAGCCCTGGTCATTCAAACGAAAATCGACAAAATTATAAAATTTTTATTTTTATTGTTTTTCATTGGAAAAATGGCACAGGAAACGTTTTTTTTTTTTTTTTACATATACACCGAAGAATTATGGGAGAACTAATTCAATATATGGGAGCACTTAGACCCTCTATGTCCTCTTTATCTCCGCTATGAATGAAGGTGTATTCTAGTGGGTTAATTACTAATTTAGTTGATTTCAAATTCTTTATGAATGATATGAGACAAAGAACGATTAGAGTTTATAAGTGTACAGCAAGAAAGATTTTTGAGCCTTGCAGGTGAACAATGTTTCATTTACTTGAAAAGATTCTTTTTAAACGATAAATGAGTTAATAAAATTTGTAAAGAATAATACTTAGTATAAAAAGTCAGCATTTTTTCCATTTGTGAAAAATTTTTGTAATTTTGAAGATTTCTTCATAATATTATAATTTTTTTATTTTTCGACATTTCTTCATTTTTATAATTTTTTCATTATTTTTAGACTTTCTTTTCATGCCATGTGTTGGAGTTCACACTAAAGGCACGTTTACTGATGAGAATATACTAGATTTTTTGGTAAAGATTTGCTTATTTCTAGAAGATAATGATTAATAGTATTTGGGTTATTTTTCAAGATTTGGTTGAGATTTTAAGAGACTTTGAGATCTAAATTCGGATTTAACAAATGGTATATTCAGGACATGTTGTCAAGGTATGTTTACTGTGAGGTCTGGCGTAATTATTTATTGATCAAATAGGAGTGGGTCAGAATCAAAAACGAATGACCCAAGCGAAGGCGTGTGAGTAGTGAGTATCATTTCATCTCTTCTTGAAGAATGTCGGATTGAAGAAAATCTCTAGAAATTGTTATTTAAAAAAAATTTTACATTTTTGTAAATTTTTTCATGTTTTATTTTTTTGTAACATTTTTTTGATTTTGGATATATATTTTCAAAAGTAAAAATTCTGAGTACTGCCCCCTCCTCAATGTCCTTGTATGTGGTTTGATGATATATACTTTTTTTAACAAACTATAATTCATTTCATGATGAAAAAAATCAATCCACCGATTATTCTCAGACACAGTATGTTGCATTTTGCAAAAATAACGCACCTCGAAATTCAAATTCGAGCATTTTATCTCGAAGAAATTAGTCTCCAGTAATGAGACACGGCTGCTTGTTTTGTAGCTGAATTTTTAATTGGAAGCTATTGCTATTAAAACCTATTAAGTTGTAAAGGAGGGATCGGGAAGGGAGGTGGTCTTCATATCTTGGCGTTCCGGTTCATTTGTAATTGATGGGCCAATGTCCATCACGATATAATATAGATGAATTGTAGCGCCTGCGGGTATGGTTGAAAGTTGCTAATATTTTAATGAAAGGATGTTCATACGAATACAAAAAATAGCGATTCTCTCAGATTTTGAGAGAGACTGGAGAAGAGGTAAATAGCTCTAAATTCTGCAGGAAGAGGAAGGGTTATTGTCGTCAAAATATTGTGGATTGGGAGGGGGGGCGAAACGAAATTTTGAAATTTTTCATTAAGGTGTCATTTAACTAAGCAAGCTTAAATGAATAATATATTCAAATTTCAGCTTCCTATTACTGAATTTAGAAAGTAGGTGTGACAAAAAACTGCTTTTTGAAGAGGTCTTAAGTCATAAAAAGTTTTAGCCTCTTCATGTCCTCATCAAATCGTCGTAGAAAGATTAAACTTCGTAGCATGGAAATTTAAAATAACCAGTCAAAGTTAAGACTAGATCACAGCGCTCGTATAGTGAGTAATTGGCCCTACTCTGATTTTTTATTTAATTTTCGGAGTGCAGGAACTTGGTATTTTATATAACTTTGTATGAAGGTTTCAAAAAATTCCTTGAAAATTGGCGGGAAAATTCTCATCATTGATTATTGTGTTGCTCAATAATTACCAGAGTAAAGTGTTGTGTTAACTTCACGTACCTGCAGTATTGAAGGAGCTTCGAAGCTGAATGTAATAGATAGGTAAAATATATCCATAAATTATTTAGCCGAATTTTCTTACAATAATCTGTAACTCTGTATAGTGTATTTTTACTGAATCTTTTTGAAAGCAAAGCGTTAGAGTAACAGTTTAGACCAGGACTGGTGAACATGAACGGAACAGAACATTATGAACGTTTAGGAACGCTATTAAAATATTAATTCATAGTGATAATGATTAATGAACGATAACCAGAACAGAACAAAATTATACCTATTTTGAACAAATAGACCTGATTAGAATCGAATAAAACGAAATAGAATGGAACAGAACAAATAAGAAAAAGTTTAAAAAAATGAAAGTAAACTGATCTGAACAGAACAGATTTTTCCTTTTCAATTCATGATTTCCTTTTTTTTTCATATCTCACAGTAGCAGTGACACCAACCAATGACATCATCAAAATTTGAACTTTTGATTTTTGAAGATCAGCATAAATGCGTTATTACGTAAATCTTCATATATTTCATTTTTTTATTGAGTAAATGTTTTCATTCTTTTTCCACGTTTCTCAACAACAATGAACGAAACAAAACAGAATGGAACAGAACAGAATGGAATAGAATGGAAAAGAATGAAACAGAACAAAACAGAATGAAACAGAACAGAACAGAATAGAACGGAATGGAACAGAACAGAACAGAATGGAACAGAACAGAACAGAATAGAACAGAACAAAACAAAACAGAATAGAATAGAATGGAATGGAACGGAACGGAATAGAACAGAATGGAACAGAACAAAACAGAACGGAACAGAACAAAACAGAATAGAATAGAATGGAACGGAACAAAACAGAACAAATTAATTAACTTGCGATACCAAAACAGAATAATAAAATTTATATTCTCTTGAACAAAAAAACGGAACTGAAGAAAACGATCCAGCCCTGGTTTCAACTAGTTGAGTTTCTACATTCTGAAAATTAAAATATTTGCACTTCACTCCCGCATAACAGTATTGGAAAAATACCACGATGTAACCCATAGTCATTGATATTTTGAATTTAATATCTTCTCTCAACCATGCACGCATGGTATCCGTAAAAAAAATGTACATCGAACGAATAGCATTTTACGTAAGTTGTTTGATGGACATTTCTTAATTACATACAAAATGTTGCGGAGGATTGTAACATGTCAGCATTAGCAGTGCACGATTCCGTCCACACGAGTATAACGTTCTGCTATTCTGTAGTGGTGGGTGGTGCTATAACATCGAGTTTAGGGCATTGTTCGCGCATTTTTTTTCTACAGGTTCGTCGAACTCGACTAATTTAACCAACGAACCTATATCAAATGACAGATTCATATCGATGGTTGCGCTTTCGCTGTGTAACAGAATTCTTAATGATGGAGTTACGTAAATAGACAAAACAAACTGGCTGCTTGGCTGGTACGTGTGGACATTGAAACAAGGCGAGCTCTAATATCATTACTAGTCTACCAGAGGTTTTGAAGTTTGTTTCGTTGACGGTCGCGAAGAAATAATTTTACTGAGATAAGAAAACACCATCGAGCATGGTAATGGGGCGAAGCGTGCAGAAAAATCAATAATCGTCAAATGGACTGGAGAGGCGTACTGAAATAGGGGGCTACGGTGAACCCATTCATTATTGTATTTGCCAATATCTGCATTCTGACGTAGACATGCGTATAAAAAGTACCATATTTAATATCACCTTCGTCGATGATAATGTACCTACTTATTTATATATAAATATTCAATGGCACGTCGATGCATCTAATAATACGCTTCGTCGAAATACACCGAGCCCGGTAAGAAGTTCTAAAAAAGGGGCGACAGGTTCTTGCCTTCGTTGCATAATTCAACTTTCATTTATTATCCCAATTCTTCGAAAATGTCAACGATAAATGGAACTTTTTCGTTTTTCCTTGCACACGACTCGTACGAACAGTTATCTCGTTTCCACGAACTCAGCAAGTACCCCTCGAGTGTAGCCGCTCGTTAAAATATATCTCGATGTCCTTTTACATAGTGGCACTTGAAGAAAAAACCCCATCGTCGACGAGTGTATACGGAAGGCTTACGCGATACCTTCAATTAACGACGAAACGTTATTTTAATTTTATGTAAATAGGACGAACTCGATAAGTATTCGTTTCAGAATCGCTTCAATGGGATATTCAATCGAGCTAAAAAATTTAGAAAATCGTTGCCTATACAGAGGTGGTATCGGAGGGAACATAGATGGTACGTTGACGTATGCCTTATAAAATTACATAGCTAGCGAGAGAAAGTATATAGATTGATCCAACTATATTATAAATGCGACGTTGACAATAATAAGAGAAAATTAAATCGTATAGGTTAGTTAAGTTTTATTGTTCGCTTAATCTCGTTCGCGTTTGTACGAAGACCTTTGACAGTTTAACTGGCTAAAATTAAGGTCATCGAATAATGAAAAAAATTCATAACGGTGCTTAGCGTACCTTTGGCTTTGGCAGTAAAGCTAGTTTATTTGAATAACCTTGGGTGTCGACGATATCGTTTTAAAACATACGAAATTCTCATCGTTAAGGAAACACCCTGCCGAAAAAATCGCGATTCGTGTTTCACATTGGGAACGATTTTTTTCATCGTCGTGTGATTGCGAATATGATGATGACGTGGTGAAGTTAAATCAAGCGTTCATGTCACAGAAAAGTTTATTGTTGATATTGGCAATATAAATATGGAAAATTCCGTCGAGCACTTTATTTGTAATTTAATAACTCATTTGCATGAGAAATCTTTGCGAACACATGATCGACGCGAAAATATTAGTTTTTTATATTTTTCGTACGTACGAACGTACCAAAGTGGAAGACTAGACGTTGGAAAATATAATTTTTTTCCTCGAGTGTTTGGATTAGCTTTCAAAATTATCAAAAATAATAACCGAGCAGATTTTCATTTTTTTCTAGACGAATTTTAATAAAAACAATAGCTATTTCGGCTTACCTGATTTAGCGAGGTATAGTCAAAAGACGAAGGAGGGCACATTCAAATCGCACTTGCAAAAATTAAGTTGAAATTTTTCACTCGATTTCAAATGGTGTAACAAACCTTGCATGGGAACCATAAATTTATCAACGACCCGGGTAAAAAATTGCATTTCAACTAATTTATCTCAAGTGAATCAAGCATAAACCCTTGCAAATAATTACGAAATAAATTTAATTGTTGGAATGTGTAAATAGTCAATTTCTCTAATTAATTCATAATAAAAATTATATTGAAAAAATAAAAGTTTTATTTTTTTTTAATGATTCAACTCGTTTTACTCCCCTTTTATAATAAAAATTATAGTTTATTTATTTATTTTTTTAATAAAAAATTTGTTTATTGGCTGGGGCTTGAGCCCCCTCCCCTTCTCCTCAGAATTCGCCTATGTTTTCTATAATTTCTGTTGTTACTTTTCAATAGGGTTTTTCCATCTAACTGGTAGCCTACTTAAATACCTTTAAATTGGTCATGAAAAATAGCCTTGTTTTGATGACAACATCGTGAGTAACATGCTATGAAGTAAAAAGTAGTTGTCGAAATAACAACACGAAAATTAGATAAAATCAACGAACAATTACCGATTTAAAGACATTTGAGTAGGCTACCGATTAGATGGAAAAGCTCGATTAAAAAAATTTATAATACTGATAACACGAATTTCAATCAATTCATTACAGAAGGAAGCAGGAAAACTAATCATTAAAAAGTAATAATATGATGTTTCATTTTTATACGAAAATACTCGTATTTTTTTCATCAAAAAATTTCACGTTTTTTACTCTTAGTAAGGGCATGTATCATGTATTCAAAAATTTATTCACAATTACATGGTATTGAATACGATTCTATAGAGTATAGGGTTAATTGACCACCATTATGGTTCTTAGCGTTCCATTGTTTTATATAGGTAACTCTACAAAGTTTGTTAAATTTTTGACTTATTTGCGTAATTTATTTTCCTGGGGGGGGGGGGTAAAATATCACACTTGAGATTTTAAAATTTCAAGACAAATTTCTAAACCAACAGATGAAAAACTGTTCACCATTATGATGGAGAGTATGAGTCCTTTTTTCTTTCCTATAATTATAAAATTTCGTAAAAAATATAAATCGTGAAGTTTAAAAAAAAAAGTTATATCTGAATGCCCTTCCGTTCAAATGAGTCCACTACAAAAAATTATACTCGTAAATTTATTTTAAATTGACAGATATTGAGAATAAAAATATTGAAAACATTTAAAAATTTAACATGAACATAAAGATTAAGGTATCTTATTTCGAAACAGAATATCGCAAAAAAAATACCTTCAAAGTTGTGCTCGTAAATTCAGTCAGTTTTGAAGAAAAAAACTAGTTTTTAGCCTAGTTTTCAGAGCCATACTATATTTTGGTTTCAACGCTGATGAGCCAGTGTTCAACTTTTTTATATAAATACGTTTCCTTTTTTTTTGTGGATCCCCATTCCTAGCTGTGCCTTGATGTTTCATTGCCTGTCTCGTGTGTACATAAAAATTACTCAAAGTTCGGTGATACAAGGATTTTCATGTGAAACGAAAGACAGTTTTTTCCAATTTTTGAACCCCCATTCAAAATGACGGTTTAGTCAAATTTTAAGTGAAGGTAGAAAGACCCTCGAAGTCTTAATATTTTTGATCGTGGTGTCGTATGAAGTATAAAGTTCAAAGCACCATTATATCCTAATTTCAGCTTTCTAAGTGAATTTAGAGAGAAATTACAATGTAAAATAGATTTTATGAGCAACTTGTGAGTCATGTAATTGTTCCATATTTCCTCATCAAATCGAATCAGAAAGCTGAACTTTGTATGTAGGTATAGTTAAAGAATGCAACATTCATTGGCAAAGATAGCAGAGTTATGTTAGGAGGGGGAAGGTAGCATAGGCTTCGCCATAAACTTTTTTTTAAGGGTATTGCACAGGAAATATACGTATTTGATAATATATAATCATGAGAAAAATTACTGGGCCTAAGCCCTTCTATGCTCTTCCTCCATTTCTACCCATGATAACATGGCATCTTGAATTGGGGTCAAAATTATCTGAAAATAGTGGATGGTCGAAACATGTGGAGAGTTCGAAGAACCTCGAATAGCTCAAATTAAAAGAAAACTAATGTGATTGTGTATAGACTAATATACCTGTTGGAGGTAAGAAATACGTACAACATGGCACAGATGATGTTGAAGGTAATGTTACTTTGAGTTCAGACGTGTAGAGAATCTCAAAACTGTCCTCATGAATTCAGTATATTATTCTCCGATTAAGACGATTCGAGATCCTAATTTTTAAACGTATCGAAAAATTTGTGATATTATTCGGGAAATATCGAACACCTGCTTAATTTAGAGGACATAATATGGGTGTAGAGAGTTTTGAACGTACAAGGCTAAAATTTAATGATAGTTTACTTGGGAATTTCAATGATATCGTAAATTTTGTGTGTTGTACTTTTTCAATGGTTCCTAAAATTTGATTTTTGAAAATACCATTTTCGATTTTTTTTCGTGAATTGGAATTCCAATGATGTCAGTTTTGAATTTCGAGCTTTTAGTTATTCTCAAAATTTGATTTTCAAAAATAAGTGTTCGTATTAATATTTATATACATGCGAATTTAAATATTTTCATTAGATTAAATTTATTCATAATGGAAATTTTTTTATGAATTATAATGATTTCAGTTTTGCTTTTCGAACCTCTTTCAATCCCTCTTCAGGTGGTTTAAAACCCAATTTAGCGTCGTTTTTATTTTTGAAATCCTCATTTGCCAAAACTTCCTTATTGACCTGAACATCGAATTTTCAAAAATCAAATTTTATGAATGCCTGAAAATGTATAAAATTCGAAATTGATATTAATATTTCATTTTTCGGTTGTGAAAACTGCTACATTCACGTAAACATAATATTTTCGAAAATTAAATTTTAAGAATCCCTGAACTAGGTATCAATTTTTGAAACCATATACTTATTTAAAATATAAATTTAAATAACAAAAAATTCAATGTAAGTTTATAGCTTTTAATTAATCTGATATGATTTTTGTTTAAAAAAATCCATCCAAAACGATCAAGAACCCTTTTCTGAACAGTCCGAAATTAAAAATTTGCGTCACTGCTGAAATTCCCATTCTCTAAAACCTCTATATTGACGTAATTCCTCATTCCAAGCCTCCACAATCTTAATCATTGTGTGTCGTATTAAATTTGAAAATATATTTGAGATCTCAGTTTTTCAAATATTTCTTCGTACATTTTGAGAAATGTAAAATCAAATCTATTTCATTTAAGTGTATAATAATTTTGAGATTAATACCGAGTATCGTCTCGAAGTTTCAGGATTCTTGAAAAAAGTCTCAATTTCCATTTGGTCGTTCTCGAACTGAATCACTAGTTGTTTTCATAATGCGATGAGGAATGAAAGAAACGTGAAAATTTTCGATTATAGATTTGTAGAATGAAGTGAGCTAATTGAAGGGCATTAAAGTGGAGGGGAATTAGAAAATGAAATTTTTTCACTTAGGTCATATGTTTGGCGAAAAAAATCTAAAAATGTCCGGTCGTCTGAAAATGAAATTTCTTGCCAGCAAAATTTGACGTTATTTTTAAAAAATTTCAATTAAGACCCTCGTTAGATTTTTTTGTGTCAGATTTTATGCTCAATGTAGTATACTGAATTGTTAGAGGGGAAAAGCGAGAGCGTCGTATATTGCTATTCTGAATATCATGATTTTCTGTAATTTAAAATATGATGTACGAATATCACTATATAGACCGCTTATCGTTGTCATACGCGATAAGTATTCGCATACGTTAACATGAGCAAAGATTTTCAAAATGATTAACTTATCCATACATGTAGTGTACATGCAAGCTAACGCAATAAAATTTTCTCAGTAACATCGCTATATTTATTACTGAGAATTTTTTCGTATTAAAATGTAAAATAGACGTGCAATCGTGTAGCTTTTTTTCAACGAGTAAAAAAAAGCGCAGCATTGATTTTGCTTATCTATAAGTACGATAGTCTGATCAGACATTTCAGTCAAGGTTATCAAAACGGCAGAATTTGTTCTCCTTAAATGACAAATCGATGAAGTACAATCGTTTGCTATGTGTACCAAGAAATAATTATTATAGATTATTCTCAGGTGGAAAAATTCACTCGTTATTAATTTTGATCGATATTACGTCGTCCAGAAACTTGGGAAAAGGTTAGTTTCAAGGACATCTTCTATGTCAACCCATCCGAAATTAACTATCACTAATTTTAAATGTCAATATTGACCTAAATGACGATAGAATTAGTCTCGCTGATGATACGTGATTATTAAAAAAAAAGTAGAATGAGTTGATTGATGGAAAATACGTAGGATCGACGAACAAGATACATGAAATTTTTCTCGTTAATGGGTAACTCGAATGATATGTTTCGAAATCGTACATCTTCATTTTCCAGTTTTCTCGAACGTTTCTCATTTTCATAGTGGATCTCAATGAATCGGCAACACCTGCGTAAGCATGTTTTCGTGTAGGAATCTAGTGAAAAACATGCGACATAAAATCGTACGAATTGACTTGACGTATGGTGGTGACTAATGATACGTTAAAGGTATGTTGTTGTTGTAGGTGTTTGCATAGTAGCGCAACACAATAACAAGTACTAGTTCAAATAGAATGACACACTTAAAAATTTACACGTGCGATGATCATTTATTAGGCATATTTTTAGAGGAAATAAAAGTGAATCTTTGTAACGAATTTTATTATATGTTATACATACGGAAGCAAAAAAATATACGAGTGAATTTAATCAGTGATGTGTACTTAATCATTTATGGTTAATGCCATATTTACATCTAAGCTGCACCTGCTGGTTGTAAAATTTCGTATAATGTCCACTAAGTTTAAAAGGATTATCAAAAAAAAAAAAAAAAAAAAATGAATCTAAAAAATAAGTCCACATTCTTCTCTGTCATAATAAAAGTCATGTAAAATAAAAATTTTACAATGCAGTGTTGTCAATTTTTCATCATCAGGTACCAATTTTGGCTCTGCTGACCATCCACCCTCTGAATTTGGTAAATAAATGGTAGAATGTGTTTGAAACGTTAGTTTTCGTGCAAAATTGAATACGTGCATTGAAGTTTCTCCTGTTTGACGTCATTAACAGCTGAGTTATAGTTTATGTTATTGGATTTTATTAACCGATGAAAAACATAGATTATATTTTGGTGGCCAGCGGGAAATAGTGTAACCTGCCTTTATACTTATCAATACGATCGCCCACATAATAGTATACCTATCCGAGTAACTCCTATTGTCTATTTTGTGATTCAGACCCCTTGACTGTCGGCCACCTTCTTACACAATATTCAGTGCACACACTTTCGTAATACATGTGAAATTCTGTCAATTCGTTTCAACTCGATATCTGACGATGTTAATGTTGTTAACAAAGTTATAGCTTTCTTAAATGATACCGTCCTTTTATGGTTGGCAAATTTCAAATGACTTATCGATAATATCGATAACTGTTTTGAGTTATCGATAAGGAATTATCAATAACGCACTTTTTCTGCCTCTTGATGTTTCATTTGTAATGTTCCTAAGAACGTATAAGCTATAATTTTTTTTGGTGTTTAGACAAACAGTTTGATTGAATGGAGTGAATATTGAAAATTTCGGTACTCTTGTTCATTGGTAGATGAAGTTATTACGAAAATAATGCTCTAATTTTCTCTAGAGTAGGTATTGAGAAGTTTGTCCTAGTTCAGCCAGTTGGAATGTGGTAAATTTACCTGGACTAACTCGTAAAATAAAAACACAAATCAGCTGATGATTCAAATCACAAACGAATTTTAGTCGTTCACTGAAAACTGAACGATATTATTTAGGAAGGTAGAAATGAAACTACCTACATTTTATCACATTCTAGCGTTATGATTGGTCATTACGCCCGTAACATATGACCAATTAGAACATAGACCAGTCATTATAAATACTCTATTCAACTTTTGATTAATTACTCTAGTTCACTTGGCAACACTGATTCTTGATATAATTATTTAAATCAATTTATAATGAAAAAATAAAATATTGAAAATTTATTAATAAATATTATGATGATTTTCATTAATTATTATCATATTATAAAAAACCAAAAGAAGTGAAAAAATTTACACTCTGTTTAAAAGTAGGGAATTTCACGCTGAGAGGTGCAAAGATCAGTTGGTTGCATGGTATATGAATACTAAATAAAAAAATCTTCATTCCATAATTCACTTAAACACAACCCCAACAGACTGATTACTGAACAAGTGTCAAATGATAAGAAAAAACTAATTTTTATTGTTATCGGGGATGAAGATATAACAATGTTTATATCTTTGGAAAGGAAATTTTATTGACTAAAAAAAAGTTACATTGAATTTTCCTCTGAATGTCCTTATTTTCTCGTGAAATTGGAAAAACAAAATTGCTTCCATTTAAATCAATGTTAAATTTTACTCATTTTCACCTTTTCAGAGATTCAACTAAAATCCGCTAGGGGCCAACTCTTTCGATGTCCGGCCCGATTTGGTTATCGATACTATCGATACTATTTTTGTATTTTTGCCGATAGTTTTTAGTCTCAGTGAATGGTTTATCTCGTGCTTATCACGTTATCAGGCTGAAAAATGAAAATGAAACATGCGAAAAATAAATAACAAACCATTTTACTTTTTTTAAATTTTTATTCAACTCTTTAACAGTTCGCACCCCTACTGCAACAACACGACATCTCAAAAAAAAAATTTCCACTGCAAAAACACCAATCTCAAAAAACTACCAAAAATAATTTGCGTTGCGAAAATCTGCCTTTACCATTGGAAAGAACGTGAAAAATTAGTAAGGATCAATGAAAAAAAAATGAATTTGAATTCGTATTTCGTTATTTACAAAGCAAATAAAAAGCAATTTTCTTGAGTTTCGGTTAAGTGACGTGTTTTGAGATATGGTGTCGTTGCAGTAGGGATGCGAGTTTTCTCTTACTGCATATAAAAAGTGTAAAAAATTATGAAAAATAATAATCACTTATGAAGTTTTCTATTTTTTTATTTTTCCTAATTGTAATTTTTTCAGTTATGAATTTTTGAAACTCGATAGTTATCGATAGTATCCATAGCGATTCCTCATACTATCGATACTCTCGATAATGATATTTTTCATCAACGATGCTATCGATAGCAAAAAACTATCGATAGTTTCCATCAATACATTAAACAATCCATCTTAGCTAATCTTAGTTGGTGTAATGACCACAGCAGTTAGAAGCTCAAACTTGAAAACAAAATTATCCGAAAAATATTCGCAGCTCGAAGGAATACCCGAATAACGTATAATTATCAAGTAAAAAGCTAAACTGAATATTCGCTGATTTTTGACATTTCATCCAAGAATCAATCCTCCTCTCTTCTCCGACAGGTGGTTCGTAAGATTTTCTTGTACGTATCGCTTATAAAGAAAATTTTCAGCTTTTTGAAATAACATCACCTCAATGACACCTTCGAGCAATGTAAACAAATGTGAGCCATTTAACGAACACTAAACTCGATCTAAAATATCTCGAAATGCTCTTAGTAATGCGTTTTAAGTGATGAGCAAATAATAACACGTAAAGTTGGTATCTTCGGTTGGAAGAACATCGCAGTTACACGCTAGTACACAGTTTACTCTAGCTAGGCAGTTGTGAAGATAGGAGTGCGCACCGTGTAGCAATTAATGAATAAGATAACTTATATCCAGAGGCATTTTACAGCTAACTCAAATAGTCCTTTAGTAAAACTTGAATCTTCGAGTTATCTAACACAATATTAAATCCTTAGAGAGACGAATAAAAGGGTAAAATAAATTCGCGATATTGTATAGTCGTGTACATTGTACAGTGCTAGCTAAAGTATTCCGTTCCGTTTAACCTTCCAATAATCCTGCATACTCGTGATGCTAAACCTTGACTCGAAATAATTGCAGAAGTGAGATTATACAGTGTTATCTGTACGTTACGCTTTATCATCAATTTTTTATAAGAAATACAAACGCCCGCAAAATTCCTGTGTAGCGTGGGCTGCTGACTGCCGCTTCGACAATTAAGCGTATACGATTACGTATAACTTACGACCAGCATTAATGTTTTTCATCGAATTGACGTCATTTTTGCGTCGCAAAATTGATAATTTTATACTAAACGGCGTCGTTTATTGTTTCAGCAATATGGATAAGAATTACAAGAAACTACAGTGGACGACACCGGCTACGTCGAAGGCAGACTAATTAACGAAAGCGTTCAAACAAAGATGGAAAATTTAACACATGGTTATGATAAACAACATTAAGATCTATTTAACAGAAATTAATGGCTGTGTTAAAACTTTAATATGTAGGTACCTAAGCGTGTATTAAGTTCCATTTTATATAAAAGGAGAAACTCATTATACGAATACCTATATCTACGACCACATTACCTAGGTACCATATCTACGTGATGAGTCGCGGATACGTTATCCTATATCTGTATTTTTTCAA
This sequence comes from Phenacoccus solenopsis, assembly GCA_009761765.1. Lineage (NCBI taxonomy): Eukaryota > Metazoa > Arthropoda > Insecta > Hemiptera > Pseudococcidae > Phenacoccus > Phenacoccus solenopsis. The sequence continues at coordinate 75,827 of VFXL01000100.1, read as the reverse complement.
CTATGAATTTTCATTTACTGTACATATAAATTATTTTATTTTTTAATTCCTGTAATTTTTTTCTCGTTTTATTATTTGTGTTGTTGTTAGTCAATATCGTTGTATTATCTATTAAGTTTCTTATCTAAGTGCCAACTTCTTTTTATATGTGTAAGGTTTTATTTTTTTTCTTTTGTTACTGTTTTGGCTTTTTATTATCTAAGAGACATTGAAAATGTCACGTTTTATTCACGTATTAAAAAAAACGAAAGTGAAGAAAGTTATATGGTGGTGTTTTGCATTTGATGAGAAATGAGTAATTCGAAATGTGTCTATGAAACGCAATTAGAACGTCTTCCAATATGATAATTTTTACATAGGAGTTGTATTAAAAAGTTTTATGGTACGATCTTCGTGACATTTTTAATTAAAATGCGAAATTATGAAAAATATTGTTTTCTTTTGAACTTTCATTTATTTAATAGGTTATTTGGTAGTAATTTATTATTACGTTGAATAAGTGCGATTACGAGGGAAAAATTGTCCACTCTTCCACGACACGAAGTAGATACTTTCGACGTAAAAATATGATGTTTAAGTTTTACCTATTATCGTTTGGTTATTCGAATGAATTTTAAGTAATGTTTAACGTTAAGTGAATCCTTTTTACCATTAGGTTTTTGGTGCTATTTGAAACATTCGATTGTGTAATGCTGCACATTATTGATTTTTCATTAGTGAAAATTTAGGTACAGTTTTTTTTCCTTCTTCTTTGTAGTACTACTCTAATTTTTCCTTTCAGTAGCCATTCCTCGATAGTGCCATGGTAATTTGAATTGTGGTGTAACATCGCCTTTGAAACTTTGTAAACGTATTGATTTAATTGTAATATTGAATAAAATTTCTTCATTTTTTGAGTACCTTGGTTTATGATTAATTGATTACCTACCTATGCGGAGAACGCCGAGTTGAATATTCATGATGGATTGGAAAATATTCATGAGTGTTGTGGATGCATGATTACGCGCTAAGTAACCTAGTAAAGTTGCCTAATCGTGTAAAAAAGGTGGTAACGTGAATTCGTTAAGTATTATGTAATTTTAAATATTTCATAAAGGTATGGTGAATACTGGATGCCGGTAATAGGAAATGTTTTTATTTTTATTTTTTAGAAAGGTGACAATTTAACGTTGTATTTCGTGAACTCAAAAAACTATTCAATTTTTGAATATATTTTTGAAACTTTTCTAGAGCAGTGTACAAAGGCGCAACCAGAATCTTTTCGGAGAGCAAGGTGGAGGAAACAGTGATGTGATTACACGGCCTCAGGGACATTCTGACGCCTCTAACTCTCTTTCTTCTTGGTTTTAATTTGAACATGATACCTACACTTTACTAAAATTTCATTATTCTTTGGTAAAAATTTAATTGCATTCTTGAGGCTTCAAAATACAACATCAAGCTCTCGTCAAGTCCTAGAATAGCGGAAAAAGTGTAGTGCAATCCCTGCTTCTCTAGAGAAGGTGCAATGCCTTCAAATCTCTCGCCAAACATTTCGCGTAATTACGATTTTAAAGGGATAGTAATTCAGCAAAATTTCTCACAAATCTTTTATTTTTTATTTTTCGATTGATGACTAATTTTCTTGAGGAAGTATTCGATGTGGTGATATTTTACATCATGGATTGAATTTATCGTAAAATTTTTTGTTTCTTTTTTTGGAATTTTTTTGATTGCATCATTGATTAATAAAGGTACACTTTATTGTCTTCAGTTTGCATACCTGAATGCCTATTTTTCTCATAATGATCTACTTTACTCCTTACTTTGAAAAAAGTGAAAAAACAGAATCAGCACACGCATACGTGAATTTAAAATTATAAAATTTCGTGAAGATGTGTGATGTAGAGTTAATCTAGGCATCGATCATTGAAAATATTTTTTTTAATTTGAGATAGTTTTGTTTCAGGTTTGTTGATATGGTCGAGTATTTTGTGAATTTTTATTAAAAAGAGTATCGAAGAAAACTCTCAATAGGCTTTCTTATCATAAAACTTACATGGAATATTCATCTCATCCTAGCAATTGAAATTACGAATATTTTCTATCAGAGAAGAAAAAAATTATGTATCGATAGCGAACCCAATTTTTGTGGAACTCGAGTTAAACGGATCATTTGAAATCCATAATTAGGGCAAACGATTAATGTTCTGGCGTCCTTCCATGCGCTGAAATTGGTTTATTTCGTAACGAGTAAGTGTTGCCAAATACCATAGCTTGGCAAAATTTTCGTATTATGGTTTAATGACGATGTGTCCAAATTCCCTGTCAACTATAAGTCAAAGTCTTTAAATGGTTTATCGAGACGTTGTAACATTAGTGAAGTATGTTTCAGGGAAATATCGAACAATAAGCAAGTTTAAGTAGACCTAGATACTAGAATTCAGCTATGTATGTGTGAATTCAAATGGGTTACAAATAAGCGTACTAGAAAATTAAACATTTACTTGTATTACCTACATCTTTGCACAAACATCAAATAAAACTACGAAGAAAAAATAATTCGAAATACATTTTGCTTTAATAAATGCCAAGTGGCAAACATGAACAAGAATTTAGAAGCTACACTTATCTACACAACATATAGGATTGATGAATTGGTTTCAAATTCAAGTACATAATATTAAATATTAATTACTTGAAATAAACCTCAAGTTCAATCAAATACTGAGCAGTAAAAAATTAAGTACTTTCAAGTATAAATGAATATAAAACTCGACTTTTATCTATATTTTGAGTAGGGCATTGCAAAATAAAATACGTGAAAAAATTCAACAGCAATATTATAGTGATCAAGTATGCACTATAACTAACGTAAGCGTGAAACCAAAGCGATTAATCTTCCATAGACAGTTTCGTTTTTGCGCAGCATAAAAAGGAAAAATTAATTCGAGGAAATTAGAGCAAAAAAAACTAAATGCAAGATTTTTGCACGAAAACATTATCGACCTCAATATTATATTCTTTGGAACGATTACTTTTTCTGTACAGTCAGAGCTATCTATTCGTCAGAGCCGAAAATATTTTCCATATTGTCTGCTTCGCAGAAAGAATTCTCGTGTACAATACGTCGCGTCGCAGCGAAATGCTTCAGCCTTTAACTTCCGTGATGAAAATTGATTTGGATACACCGTGTAAACAATTGACCAAAATGTGACATTATTATATCAAATGAACATGAAGCATGAGTGCTTGAGATAAAAAAATTCAAAACATTACCCAGCCTGAACACGAATACATCAACTTCGATAGGTATCGTTATGAGGTTACCTATTACATATCAACATTTTCATCGGGTAACTTTGATATAAAGTAATAGAACAAACTGTAACTCGTATTATTTTGTTTTAATCAGTTGAGATTGAAGTTTAATATTATTGATAATTACCGTTTTGGTTTTATCTTTGGGCAAAATTACACGAAATAATTTATATCAGCCGAAAAAAAAAATAAATTCCTATTCGTTCCATGCAGATGCACAAAAATTCTTGCTACCTACCAATACGCTGGTATTTCTGTATTCGAGTTCCGTCAGAATTCTACACTGACAGTGGTCATTTAGCTGACGCAGGCTCTCGGTGCACATGCTCCAGGTCAACGGAAACAGCGCCGAAAGCTCGGAGCGGTATAACATAGGAAGTTATCCACGACGTATCTGGAATTGGTGTAAGAGCATCGCGGAAAATGAGACTCCCAAACACAATTCAACTCGTGCATTGTTTGGAAGACATCGGCGCAGCGCAAGCTTTCCAGCGAAGAATGAAAATCGATAGAGCGCTTAAACGCAAGGTTAACACACTCTACGAAGCAGCTTCGCGATTGGTGGAAAACGTCCTTGAGATTTTGGAACTAGGGGAGATTCGTAGTAAAGGTTGTATGTATGGGGGATCACAATGATGAAAAGCAGAAAAGAGAAGCACAAAATACACAGATCCCTGCAACAGTCGCATTTCACTCGCAGCCTGTACCTATATAGGAACTGCCTTGTACTTTCATCCTTCTTGTGCGCTTACGCATCAGTACCTCGAATTCATATTTTTTAAATTTGTTCCAGCGGTAACACTGGGTACCTCAAATTTGCAACTTTTCGCCGGTTTGGTACTGAGTTGAATTCTTTTCACAGATAAATTATCAAATTTGGGATTATTTGCAAGGATCGATTGTTTTTTTTCGAAAATCTCGTCGTTGTTTATGCTGTCAATTGTTGGTAGTTTTGTTGCATTCTTTTGGAGAATGGATAAGGTAAATTGATTTTTGAAGCTTAACGTAGTTTAAATTTTCGGAGAATTAGTCCGATGCTTTTTTATCTCGTGTAGGCACGTTAGAATTTTCTGTTTGGATGAAAATCAATCGACTGCGAAACATGTATTGGTAACTGAAACTATCAGAAAACAATAACACTGTCAGCGTTGCTTATGATGATTTTTTATTACTCGCGGTGTTTCACGTACCATATTTTCAGTAGGAAGGTGACACGGTATTTAGGTCTTGGTTTGGATAGAATATACTACGTATTATTTACTCTAACGTTGCTTAACGTTCGTTCTATGCATAATAAAACGAACATATTCGTATATTCTCTTTGTTCAAGAAATAAAGTACTCTTTCACAGCTTAATGGACCTAAAAAAAAAGAAATTCGATTATTATTTATTAGTGAGATACATCTAACATTCACATAATTTTTAATAACAATAATTAAACATTTATTCACCATCAATAGAAACCTCAAAAAATTAACACCTGTATTTTTTCGATTTAATCGATCTTACTAATACACTAGCACATTTACATAATCATTTGTAGGTATCTTATGTTCATTAAATTCATGGTAATGGGTACCTATTTAATGTTCAAGCGGATGCGAAGAAATTATGTAATTTTTCTTCTATTATCATTAAATTTTATCATTTCAGATTTGTGAAATAATTATCATGCTCAACCAGTCGTAAAATATAAAATTCAATCATCATGTCCACAAATTCATTGTATCCAGGTACAACGAATGGTGTCTGCGTTACATCGATAATAAAAGATAAAATTCGAGAATACATGATGGGCGATTCATCGCAACAAATCAAGTCACCGGTCGAGATTTCGATTTGCGAAGTCGACAAAGAAAACGCAGCTGACTCTGTGATCCAAGAAAATAAAAACGTCAATAAACAAGATCCAGTATCTACGACTGATCTCATACTGCCAAGTACATTAGATGTGTCTATACATAATTCCACCGAACCATGCCCTCATAAACAAGATATAGTTAATTCCGTTAGGAGAATAGGTAATTCCTTAGATGCTCTTTTACAAGAAAGTAAAAAAGCTTCGCATACGAAACCCGTGAAAAAATCTTGCCAAGCTAATCATCAAAACACAGATAGGCTTTTCATTTCTAGCGATCAGTTACGTAGTAGAAAAAGTGTTTCTTTGCATGATATTTGTGAAGAATATATTCAATTTATTACTGTCAATTCGTCAGTATCTGCCGATGAAGAAACGATTACTACGACTTCGGATAATGGAACAGAGAGAAACAGTATTAAAGAAGAAGAGCCGGAGTTGGAAATTATCCCTGTTAGTGCCGCTTTGCCAATTCGCCATAGTCAAATTAGCGTTATTACTATCAACGAGAGTTCACCCAGGAAGCATTCGAATACTGTGATTAAGCAAAGGTAATTATTTATTTTGTTTGTTGTTGTATGATGATGCAATAGTGGATGAGGATGCAATTTATTTGCATTTTTAATTGTAGTAGAAAAGATTTCTTCTTTAACAAAATGCTTGATGAATCTGGGTGCAAATCGAAACATATTTGTAAAACATGAAATATATTACTTATTGAAAAAGATACTCGTTCTAAAGAATACTTCGAGGCCTTAAGATCATACAAACATCTTTAGTAAAAGTTTCTTTGTTGATAGATTTCGACAACAAATTACATACTAACACAATACAGTAGGCAAATTTTACGTTCGAAAAACAGTTTCAAGTTTTTCATGGTTAGGTATTTTATTGCGAAAAAGATATAAATAATTTCTAATTTTCTAATTATATTTTCTCACTTATTCAGATATTGACTGCGATAAGCGTGACATTTTTTTGTTTTTGAACTATGACCTAATTAAAAATTGGATCATGTTGAAATTCTGTAGGTATTTTTTATAATTATTATTATTATTATTTGTTATTAATTACTAACGGAAATAATATTATTTTATTAATCTTGTTCAAAAATTAGACATTGAGAATGCTTCCAAATATTACAACATGGATCGAGAATTGCTCAGAATTAAAATAGTTTTATCAGTCTTTTCCTCTAAACTATTTTTTCAGATACATTTAAACAAATTCAAATACTAATTGCGATTAATTTTATCAAAAAAAATAAAAAATATTTTTGTACATAATTTAAATTTTTAAAAAGGGAAATATTTTTGAAATATTAAAATAAATATTCAAATATTATTCATGATGTTTCTCCACATTTTTTTAAATTAAAATAATTTGAAAAAAATAATGCTCCTTAAATTTTCCAATGCTTTTATTGAACAAAAATGTTTCAATCGCAGCGAATTGTTTTTAAATTTCCAATAGAAACCAATTTAAATATAAAAAAGCGTCCGAAATTTAAAGAAATCTTACGAATCCCAATCTGATTTTCTTCCAAATTCTGGCATGCCTTTCTGAAAATTAATGAATGGAGAAAGTATCAAAATGTGATTTGTAGATAAACGAAAATGATAAAAATATACAAAAAATTACGTTTTTCATTAAATGTATTGTAATATGTACTATTTTGAACAAATGCGTGTTAAATAAAACTGAATAATTATGCACTTTTTTGCAATGTGAGAAAAGATGTGAATTAAAATTTGATTTGCGAGTTTGGGATGTCTTAAAACGAATTATTTCCCAACAGTTGCGTCAGTCTGATGAAAAACCTTAATTTCAAAATGCTTAGGAAATCGCACTCTTAATTATCATCGAGTTTTTGGCGGGGAAGAGGGTGGAAATATATTTCTTAAACGTAAAATATCACTCACACTCCAAAGTTAACATTTCTTGGGATATAAAAAGCAGAAAAAAATATTTTTCAAACTAAACTCCCGTAGCACGAAACTCATCACAATTTGACTTTTTGCGATTATTTGTGTAAAAAAAAAATTCATCACATACTAATATTATGTGATTTTTTTTGTTACTTTATTATTTTAATTTTTTTTTTCGATTTTATTATTAAAAAAATCTTTAAATTTATTAAATTTATTTTTTTTTCACATATCATGCTTTTTTTAAATTATAATGTTATGAACAATTTATTGATACTTGGATTTTTTTATTTGCAAGAATTTTTTTTGTATTCTTCCAAATGTCAAAATGATTACTCGTGTTATTTATATTAAGATTGGCGCACTCAACAGCTTTAGCTTCATCGAAAAATGTTTCAAAAATCAATTTTTAAATCTATAGCAAAATGAATTTTGGTTTTTCAAAAAAATGTTTGCCTACACTAAGTACAAGTATTAAGATATATCTAATTGTTTTACAATAAAATTCGTTTTTATAATTTTTTTGGCAAATTTGTAGAGCCCATAAAAATACTTACTCTTTTTTGAAATCACTAAAACAAAATTCTGAGTCAAGTAATGTTAACAATGATTGAATAAAATCAAGAGAAAAATTTGATTTTTTATAAAATAACTTATTTAGAATATATATATGAATTTAAAGTACTATAAGATACCTAATAAGAAAATGATAAACTAATTTTTTCCAGGATTAAAATTTCCATACAAAATTTTAAATATGAATTTTGTACCCATATTAAAGCCATTAGTCATTTCAGTCCGCGTGCTTTTTACTCTTTTTAACTATTCATTTTACACAATTTATGAAGTTTTTTAGTTTCAGTTTTCTCCAATTAAGATAAAAATGTTAATTTTTATTATTTTTTTGGATATTTTTTTCCCTTTAAATCGTAAAAAAGATTTTTCAAATAGAAATATTGAGGAAAAAAAATTAAAATCGAAAACTATTTTCATTAGCGACTCTAGCGTCGAAAACACGAACTATTCTTACCTACTCAATATAATTCGCTTACCTAACGTTTTTGGAAAGTTGCATGACCGTTGGTTTCTGTCTTCGTATTGGTTGTATTCTGTGCTTTCATTAATAACGAGCAAAGAAGTAAACACGCATTACTAGTAAACACAGTTGAAAGTTTAGTGTAGTGCCGTGTAGAGTGAATAGACGATGGAGTGGAGTTCACAGTGATATTAATTCAATTGAAGTTCAATTAAATATGAAAATTGCTTCCTTTTAGAGTAAACTCCTAATACCGTCGCGTTCTGTAATTCGTATTTCAACTGGTTTATCGAATACATGTGAAAGTTGGGTACTTCGCGTTGAACATGTGACTTGTATAATTTCAATATTTCTGCAGGAAGTGAAGTTTATTGAACTACTTCGTTCGAAACGAAGCGATTAGAAATTATCAATTTACCGAAAATTTTCGCCTCCAATTGTCTCCATAGTGAATAATATGATCGATTTAAATACACCGTTCGAAAGTGATTAGAAGTGTTGTGACCGTTGAACTGGCGGAATTTTCGCATTTCCAGTAAATTTTGGATAATTCATTGCGGACAGTTATGGTTGTTAGGTGAGTATTATCGGAGTGATGTTTGGGAGCGGAAAGGGGTCAACATCTGGATACTTTTGGCAGCGGCGTATTCAACGAATTGATACGAATTGCTTGTCGGTTTTATTACGTCAACGAGTGTTTAATAGATTTAGCATTTATTTATCCAAAATTCTCAATTTGGCCTTGGAATATAATGAAGTCTACTCTTTATTTGCTGTGTTATTTGATATAAGTGTTTGAACTCTATGTTGATGGTTAATGTTGATAATGACGTACGATAAGTCATTTTTTTTTCGTCGAATACAAGTAAAGTTTACGGGTACGGTGGTATTTCGGCGTTTTAGTACGATGGGAAAAAAGGTTTTTGCGAAGCTGTACGTTTATTTTCGATATTAATTACAATTATCCGAAACTCGCTAGCCGAAGGTTCGCGACGAAGGGTAATTAAAAAACAGAAATGAATTATTTTCGAAATAACCTTGCGATATTAGCCTTCTTCGAATGCTTTTAACGCGCTCGGTTATGAGTTACACGCGTTATTGGTAGTTGAGGATAATTTTGAGCTTTGAGCGTTGCGAGTGTATTGTTTGAAAACGCGCGGCCTTGAACCGATTACCAATCGTATTGCCGCGTATTTCGTACGCGTCCTGTCGTTGCAAAATGTCGGCGGAATCGCTTTGAAAATTGGCTCGATTACGTAGAAATTTATCGGTTGGATTTACGCGGATGTGAAATTGGAACTGGAAGTGCGGCGAGCGGAGACCGACTAGCGAATCACTAGAATTAAAGAGAGTCGGTGGCGATGGGCGCGATATTAGTCACCACTGGAAGTTTACAAAAGGGAGCCCAGTGTTTGTGGGGATCGTCGAGTCGTGGCGGTAGAATGTTCATTTCTTCGTGCCGTTTTTACGGTTTATGCAACCTTGACAGATCCCGATTCACGGTATACGATGACTTCCGATTGGCTGTTCTGAGTTTCTCGTCGCTTTGTCATTGTTTCTCGCTTTTTCCTTTTTTCTCGTCAATGTGTCTTTCTCGCTCTCTCTCCTTGGTGCTTATTTTCTAAATAAAACGCGGTGTAGAATTTTTTCGCCAAGGACGATTTCAGGTCAAACGAAAGGCGTACGCGCCACAACGCGACGACTAGCTCGGTGGCGTACGTTCGTCGAGCTAATCGCGTCGGCGGATTTTTCTTTTCGCTTAACGAAAGTTCGTAGCCATTGGAGGATTGAGCTTTGACCTTTTGTACTTGTTACCCGGTTGGGGTGTTTTTTATTCAAGTATGGAATTTTAACACCAATATCCACGAACGTGATGAAGTTCGTATTTGTTACGAATGTTTACATACGCGACGATGCTTTTATTTTCGTATAAATACCTCCCGGAGTTCCTATGTCATCAAACATATGGCTTGCGTATTTGGCGCCGATTATAGCCTCGTTCGTTCGTATTTCTTTCCCCCGTCCGTATTTCGTGTATTAATAATTTACAATGGTGTTGGCTCAAATGTCATTATCGTATAAATCGTCGTTATCAGCAGACGATACGTTTACGATGTTTTTATTGCTGCCGGTAACCTGGAAATTCGTACAAACATCAAACTGTTGCATTACGAGGTAAATAGAGAAAGCTGACTGTAAAGTAATAACGAAGTTTAACAATGAAAATAAACAAGTTCGTTCGATCAATTGGGTGTAAACAAAGAAACAGAAATTCGTTTTAATCGATGGTTGTACGGTACGAAGAAATACGAAGGAAATTTCTCGATAATGTTACATTGTATTTAGGAAATTGAAGCTTTTTTGGGATAATTGTAATTGAATCATCTTTGTTGGTGAATTGGAGCTTTTAATTTTTGTAGAGAGAGATGATGAAATAGACGATGGAAAAATTTTGTATTTGTTTGGAAAAATCATATTTTAATTTTTTATGATTTATTGTATAAAAAAAAATATAAGCAGCCATGCCACATCACCAGAGGTGAGTTTCCAATTGGAGCTCGTTTATACCCAAAGGTACTTTTGCCAATCTCACAGATCATATCCATCATCGAGTTCAAACCCCCCACCTTATCCATTCCCAAAAACATCGAACAGTTTGATTTGAAATATGTAGTACTTTTTGTCCACAATAATCAAAAAAGCCTGTATTTTCAAATTTTAGCTTTTTGAGGCTTCTCAGGCTTACTTCAAGTGTTGGCCATTTACCATTTTTGGATTGGTTTTGACCCAAATATTAGGGGTCATTTTCTGACCTCCAACTGACCCCACATAAATTATTTGACATTTTAAGATCAATTTGGCGAGGACATAATATACGATGATGAAATTTCTCACCTTGACTTCCCCTCCAAATGGCGTTTTTTTCACTCTAACTTCCCTCCATATTAACTTGAACGGCTAGAATTGAAATATTTCCTTCTCTTCGGCTCACTATATCATCTGACATCATAATTAACAATTTTCGACGTGTCGTTTATCCCCACCACATTTTGGGGTCAATAACCTCCCTCTCCCCTCTAAAATCACGGGCGAAGCTGAAATCGGCGTACAGCGTACTTCTCATTATTAGGAATGGTATGAATCCGCATTTTTCGAATCTGAGCTATTTGAGACCAACTCAAGCCTTCCTCAAATTTTTGCCATAGACGATTTTGAATGCATTTTGAGCAGAATTCGAGGGGTCATATTTTGGTACCTAACCAACTTCACATACGAAGTTTGAGCTTTCTACCTCGATTTGGTGAAGAGATATGGAAGATTAAAGAAATTTCTCAACTCAAAACTTCCTCAAAAAAGCATTTTTGTTATAATTTCCTTCCAAATGCATTTTTGAGGCTGAAATTTCGGTATGTTCGTGTCTTCAGCTCCCTCTTTCGTATGATACCAAAAACGAAAATTTTGAGCTTTTTGCCCCCTTTCCACTCCCTTTCATTATGTTGGTGAATTGGTATTTTGAGGTGAATTAAAAATACAAAAAATAAAAATAAAAAATAATAGGAAAAGTACGAGTAGTTTTGTGGTAATCATCATGAAGTTTTCCACCAAATTAAATTTCATGCAACTTTTACATGAAATTTTTTTACCACGACTCTGAGGGGGGGGGGGTTAAGGATGTATGAAATTTGGTACTTCAGGGACTTCATTACAATTAATTCAATATTACATTATGTAACATTGAAAAATATATTTACAGTGACTGTGAGTTTTCACTACATACCAAGCCAGTTATGAATCCATAGTGGTCTCAACTCCCTCACCTCATCCTCAAAGACGTACCTAAATATGAATATTTTTATGCGAGTGAAATGCGTTTAATGTGGTATATCATTATGTACACACTACACATATAGCATCTTCCAACTGCATACCAACTTTATGAGGGTTCCACCCCCCTCTCCTCACTTACATACACAGTGACTACCGAGGATGAGCTGATAAGATAGTTTTAATTTTGTATTAAAATCACCGGAGTAGCAAGAACTGTTTCAGCACGGAAAAATTGCGATCAATATTTTTTTTTCATTTTTTTTTTTTTTTTTTTGTTTTGCGTCATTCCTCTCTCCTCCCTCCGTCATCATCTACTCATTCAGAAAATAAACATTGACATATGCTATCGTTCAAGTATAAAAGTTGAGAATTAAATTTCAAATCAAAATTTCCCTCCCATTAGAACTTGCTCGCTGTGGAATTTTCCACTTTGATCTCCCCTCCCCTACCTGTTGATTAGAATTTAGTTTATTTGAAGATGATGCACAAACATCGTTCGAGATAGCGGAGAATATAGTACATACATTGTATAAAATGATATACTTTTACGTTTTGCACAGATTTTTTTTTTTTTTAGTAAACGAAAACCTTGAGAGAATATTTCATTCGATTTAGTTTACGTACTGCATCCTCACTTCCTTCTTACGATATTTGTGTATCGTCTTGAAATCCAATGTAGATTCGAATTCAAAGTTAAAAATACCTCGTGTAATCAGCTCATACTTGGTGTAACCGCATGTGAGCCTGGACCCATATCAAGTTGGTATGTGTGAGCTTAGAAAACATTCTTCATGATTATGCAGCACATTAAATGCATTTTACTCGTATAAAAATATTCATACTTGGGTAGGTTAGTTTTTTGGGACGGTCAGGAGGGGAGGGGGATGATCGCTCTTAAGGTTCATGATTGAATTGATATGTGGTCACAAGTCGTGGTATATGCATTTTTCATTCGTATTCGGAATGCCACATGTTATGATTGAATTAATTGTAATGGAGGCCCCAAAGTACCAAATTTCAAGCACCCTTAATTCTCCACCTGTGGGTCATGGTAAAAAATTTTTCTCATGAAAATTGTAGGAAATTAAGTATAGAACAATATTGCACTGAGCTATTTTTGTCATAAGATCAAACCCTGAGGAGGTGTTGGGGAAAATCGGCTTTTTGGCGTCTTCTCTATGGGCTCCGCTCGCTGTCTAAAAATGAGAACTTTTAGTATGTTGGTAGCGGAGCTAGTCTTTGTATATTTATGAAAAAAATTCTTGTTGTTTTTCCTTCAAACGATCCTTGAAGTGGTCTAGATTTATTGGACTAAAGATGAGCGGAGGTGGAAATGTCTACGTGAGTTTTATGCCTCCACTTAGAATAATTCTTGAATTTGAAATGATATCGCTTATAATTGTAATTGAAGAATTAATAAAAATAGAATTTATAAAAGTATGTAAGATTAAAATTTAAAAATAGAAACCAATTATTATAATAAAAATATTTTTTGAAATTACAATGATCATACGATTAGATATTGAAAAATATGAAGTACAAAAAAATATATATATAATTATAATTTTCAACACTAATCCAGTTCTTTCAAGAGCAAATTACTATATATTGTTTTTTATATAATTACTTTAAATAAAAATTTTTCTCATCCATGAGTTAAAGAAATCCCACATGCATAGACGAAAATAGACTGACGTCACAACATAGAGGTTTACTTCTTATCAATTTGTTTACTTGGGCCAAAAATCGTGAAGAAGTGGTGTTTTCAAAAAATACGACTTTTTTACGGTTTTTGGCCCAAATAAACATTGATAACAAGTGAGCCGGCATGTTATGACGTCATTCCAGTTTTTGTCTATTGCAGTTGTTCATTATCAGAATTTTAATGAATTCATATACATATTTTCATTAAAATCACCGTATTATCTTTTCTAGAAACGATTTGATTATGGTTTTTCACATTTTTCTGTTGGTTTATCATTTCGTATAATTTTTTTTTTCGTTCATAGTTTCAATTGAACATTTTTAATCGTATAATTTTTTTTATTTCACGTTTTGAGTGCACAGATTTCCTTCATCAGCGCACTCGATTTCTGTACTCCTCTTCTCTTACCGAAATTCTCCCTCTGACTATTAAAATCTCTCGTTCCTGCTGACAGCAACTGACCTATTCTCTAAAATCTTATCTCCCTCCTCTCCCATGCCTCTGGCTCTAGTGGCAGTACACAGCACGTATGAAAAAAAATTATATTTTTTTTCGCTTCCTTGATTTCATTTCATTTTTGAATTGGACAGTTGAAAAAAATGATAGCTAATTTTTGTTTATAAATTATATCGCGATCTATTCGGCAAGAGGTGCACTTTCAAGACTTGACTTTTTTTTTGGTTCTTCGAAGTGCGGTATTTTTCGAAATACGCCCACCTCAGTGAATCGTGTTTTATCGTCGTATTGGTAAGGGTCGGCGTACAGTACGTCGCAATGTGACGAACGTTTCGTGACGAGATGGAATTTCTTCAACGATACGAGGAAAATGACCTGGAAACGTGCGCTCAGTAGGAAGAGATGACGCATCGGCGATACGCCCGGCCATCGAAGAAACAATGGCCGGACACGACGTCGAAAAAATTTTCATCTAGTTGGGTTAGATTTTTCGATGACGGTGAAAGTGAACGCGAAGAAAAGGATGGTGCTAGTAATTACCACACTGAGATGAGAAATGCCCGCTAAAACGTTTCCTAAGCTCTTTTCTCTTTGTGTATTATAATGCGAGAAAGTTATTAATGAAAAACGACGCGTAGAGATGCGAAGGCGCGTGGTATTTCTCCGGTCATCGTCGCACCGATATTGGCTCGCTGACCGCCGGTAGTATAGGTTTTTAATTTTTTTTTTTCAATTATGAAAAGAAAAAAAGAACTCCCGATGACGAAAGTTGGACGACGACCTCGACGATTTTATCGTCCGTCTCGGTAATCAGGGCAAGCGAGCGAATTAGGAGCAGGAGCGGAGGAAAAAATTAAAGGACCTTGGGGAGCTTTTATGCGCTGGCAAATTTAATATAAAGTAGTAGAAAACGAAATGCGAAGCGGTAAAGGAGGCATGGTGGTGGTGAATATCGTCGAAGTTGGGTGTTGCGAAGAGGCAAAACGAGGTCGTACACGAAGGCCGATACAATATCGTTTTATAGTTCGGTGAAGGACGACGTTGCTTTTTTTTTCCTCTCTTCGCAGAGATAAAGATAAAATAAACGAGGTCATCGTCTATTTCATTTTGTGAAGTCGGTTCGTTTAACCGACGTAAGCTCGAACCGCTTGCGCTCGTTGCGTCGACCGCTTTTCGGCGGACGCCGGTGCCATCGGGGGGGAATTTTTCGGCGGGTGTAGTTCGTTGGCCCGATGACGCGAAGAATTGGTACGCGGTGCAGGTGACGGATGCTGAGAGCAACTCGAATCGAGTCGAAGGGGTGGAATGATGATGGTGCGAAACCAGCTGCTGGTCTGGTCGTTGGTTGGCAGGAATTTCTGGTTTCGTAGTTCAAACGCGAGGTTTTAATTTACGCGTTGGAACTGATGGAAAATCTAGTTTAGAATGATTACTTATTCGGTTTGTCTGAGGATAGTTAGTATGAGGAATTGAGGATAAGTTCATTCTGTAGTCCTTATTGAAAAAAAAAAACAACAGAAATCGAGGAGTGGATGCATGAATCCTACGGTTTTACTCACAGCTCACCTGCTTGTGTTTTCTTCCCTTCCTTCCTTCCTTCCTCCCTCCCTTCCCCCAGAAAAAAATGAAAATGAAGTTATCATAAGTAAATTAAAGAAAAGAAACTCAAGTATGATGAATTGATGAGGAAATGTTTAGAAGTGAGAAAAGGTGTTGAGAAAAAAAATCAATTAGTTAGAAAATTATGCAAATTGAAAAGACGTCTCAAGTATATTGTGGCATAAAAAATTCTCAAAAATGAAAATGTGTTGATAAATATAAAAAACCTAATAGAAATGAAAACCATGAATAAATTAAAAAATGAAAATGGCACGTCAATTTTTTTTCAAAAAAAAAGCATAATTTCCAAAAATAACTAATCTGAAAATGGAAAAAAAATGTCCAAAAAGAGACCACAGTTTGGAATATACTAAAAAATAGAAATATCTGAAAAAATTTAGAGATTAAAAAAAAATGTTGGAAATGACAATATGTCTGAAAAGGTTCAAAACTTTGAGATATTGTGTGTCAAAAACTGAAATAAGTCTAAAAATGGAAAATGTCTAAAAACAAATATTATTAAGAAGATTAAGTTTTGTTTAAAATGGAACAATAATAGGATAATAAATGTATAAATAAAAATGTCGGATAATATTTAAAATAAAAAAAAAAATGCTCAAATTACTAAACAAATGCTGAAAATTACAATATGCCTAAAAAAGGTTCAAAATTTTAAGATATTATGTGTCACAAACTGTAATAATTCTAAAAATAGCATATGTGTATGAAAAAAATACTTTGAGGATTAAGATTTATCTAAAAATGGAACAATAATGGGTTACAAAAAAAAGAAATGTCTAAAATTGAAAAAAATGGTCGCAAAAACTAAAAAACTGTTGTAAATGAGAATACGTCTAAAAAAAGTTTTAGACTTTGACATATTACCTATCAAAAAATGAAATGAGTCTAAAAATAGAAAATTTCTAAAAAGAAAAAGTATTTCCAGAATTGAGATTTCTCTTTAAAAGGACCAATAGAAATGTGCAAAAAGAGAATGTTTAAAAATGAAAGAAAAATTTCGAATACTGAAAAACAAAAAAAAAAAACAAAAATCTAAAAATTGGAGAAATACTCTCGTCAGTAATAAATGAAAGATTTTTGACTCATTCAATTGTTTGACTTGTGTCCCATTATTAGAATTTTTTTGCCTATTTGTTGTTTTTTAGAATTTTTTTTTTTTTTTTTGTTTTTTAATTCTACTCATTTACATCTAATAAATGGAAGGAACAGTACCAAAAATTCATATTTCTCCAGAAATAAAAAAATTATAAATAAAAAAATTATGAAAAACCAATATAAAATTTAGCATACATTAGAAAATCTCCAAAAACGAAAATAAAATAGTTGAAAAAAAGGGAAAAAGCTTTGAAAATGGAGAAAAAATGAAAAAAATCAAAATTCAAAAGAATCTGAAAATTGAGAAAAAGAAAAAGACTGAATTTGAAAAATATTAATGAATTAAAGGAGTCTAAAAATACAAAAATAAAATCTAAAAATATAACAAAGAATCTCAGAAATCAAAATATGTCCAAAAATGTTCAAAAAAATGAAAATATGTCTAATAAAGCGTGTAGTAATAAGTTATTATGCGTAAAAAAAAATTGAAATGAGTCTAAAAATGAAAAATTTTCAAAAGAAGAGTTTACGAGGATTGATATTTGTGCAAAAATGAAAAAATTGCGTAAAAGAAAGTATAAAAAATGAATGAATAAAACATAGAAAAAATTGTAAACTTTTCAAATAAGCATGAAAAACATTAACAGTTTCAGGAATTCAAAGAGAAACTGTGAAATAAAGACGTATAAAAGATTTTAGAGTCAAAGAATAGGAAAAAAAAATGAAAATCTAATATAATGAAGAAAATGAATACAATGTCAAAAATTAATAAATCTAAACATGGATAAATTCCATAAATTAAGGTATGTTTAAAAATGTTAAAAAAAATCATAAATCAAGATATGTCCAATCATTGAAAAAAGTCTCTACAAGAGTTTCAGAAAATTTCAAGAAAAAAATAAATCCAAATATTAAAAAAGTTTGTACGCGAAAATTGTAAAAGTATTGAAATGTGGAAGAAATTGAAATTTAGAATTGTCCGAAAATGAAAATTGTCCTAAAAATTATGAAGAACTAGGTTTTCGCAAAGTGAAGTGAAAGTTGAAAAAAAAAAACAAACTCCAAAAAATTAATAAATATTCAATTATGAACAGTAAAATGTGTAAAAATTGAAAAACGTCGATGAGTGAAACATAACAACTCACGTTAGAAAAAAAATGTTCAATTGCGATTTCCTGGGAAATTACTTTTTATTATATTTTTCGTGGCGGAGAAGGCGGGGGGAATTGTGTCGTTTGCAAAATTCTATTTTGTGAACTTGATAAGCATCAGTTTCACCCTGGAACAAGTTCTCATCAATATCGTTTCTTCAAGTCAACAGAAAAATGATTTCCTCTGTTCATATCGAATAATAATGTTCAACTAACGGTTCCCAAGTGTTGAAAAAAAATGAATAATCATCCGTACTTTCATCATTACTTTACTTCTATTCGTGCCGAAAAAATAATAAGTTGGGGATTTTCCGCGTCATAATTCCATTAACCGACAGGGTAAAGAAAAACACATATAAAAGAAGAATCCGCTAGTTTAAGCATAACTGTTGAATTCCGGTTCAATGAACCCAAAAACAAACGTTTAATAGGTTACGATTCGGTCCTCGTTTCGCTTGCGTTCATTAATTAAATTAGTCCGTTGCACTTTCAAAAAAAAAAAAAAAAAACAAAGTAATGGAAAAAATTAAAATGAAGGAAAATAAGTATAAAATTCTAATCTCGTAATACCCGCTAAGTTTTCGTCGTACATTGAAAAAAAAATGAATAAAATAAGAGTATTAGTAGGTTTTCGTTTATACGAAAACTGCGTTAATTAAAAATAACGAGCTATATTATTATGATAATAAAATGGAATTCAAAAAATGAATTCATCCGTGATGCAATTAATCCCTTTCGTCCTGTGAGGAATGTCATTAAAAACCTGAGTAGCGAGTATATCGTGTTTTCAGTCGTTATTCGTTCCATAAATTAGATAATTCCAGCGCCCCTGGTTTGAGAAAAATATGGGACGTGACCGAGTTGATTTGAGTGGGATAGGAAAATTAAAAGAAAAACAAAAACGAAACCAACGCTAAATAAACGTCAGCCCGATAATTACCCACGGAACGTCGGTAATAACAGTAACTCTAATAATTGTAACGGCCACGCGACTTTTCATCGAAGCTTTCAGAATGGGGACGACGACTCCGTTAACGTCGGCGACTAAAATAAGTCGAAAATTTGGTCGAAGGGAACGAAACGCGTAGGATACTACGTGGTGACGACGGCGATCATTCGTCGACGTGGTAGCGTGGTCGAGTGAAAAACACGAGCGCCGTCGTTTGTGTGAGAAATGAAAGGAAAAAGAGAACGTCGAACGAGGAAGGCGAGCGCGAACGGTGGAAAGCTCGGTCCGCTATTGGTCGCCGACGCGCGGAAAATCGCGTACGCGATTGGCGAACGACGAGACTGGAACGCGCGCTCGAATGTTACTGGGCGTCGCGGTTTCGACTTGTTCGTTGACCCACATTAAAGTTAATTTCTGTCCTTGTGGTGGTACTTTAGAACGAGGCTAACGCGTGCATTAGCGTGCGTGCGTCGGTGCGCCTCGAAGTGCATGGTATGGGCGCGCGTGTGCGTGCGTAAGCGCGTCTAATTTCCATTTGGCGCGCAAAGAGCGACCCTATCGGTGACGTGATTAGTACTCGGTCGGTGGTAACGGTGATCGGCGTCGGGTTATCGTTGGCGCGAACCTTCTCATCCCTCGTTTCAGAGTACACCCAAACACGCCGGTTAAGTGGAGGGTTAGTGTATATTTCGGTATCCGACTCGTAGGGAATACTTTTGGTATTCTTCGTATCTTCGTCTCCATTGGGATGGTATTTGCTCGTGGAAATGATTCGCATTGTTTTGATGTTTATTTTTGCGAAGTCACGGTGACTTTCATTCAACGTGCACATGCACTACATGCACATGGGTGCAGCGCTAATTTCAGAGAGCTGAATTCAGGTGCAAAGTACAAAAAATATAATACGTTTTCATTGATATACTCCTGCGTGAACAACTCATGCCAGTGGCGTATTCATGGTGTAGTAAATTGAGAAACAACATATGCCATTTTTGGCGTAATGATTGAATTGACAACCTATGCCGAAACTGGCATAAATACACTTTTTGTAACAGGAACTAATCACAGTTCCCCTTTTGTTGGATCTATAGTTGCAACATTGAGTCTCATTATACCCAAATCAGCGTTAATTTTACAGCTAAACCAGGGTAAGCGATTCAGGAAAAATTACCTGCATAACTTTGCGATTTTCAATGTATCATGAAGATTTATACCATTTTTGGGATATATTGTTCCACATTTCTTCATGATGCCATTTTTGGCATGTGTTGGTTTTTTACTACAGTTTGTTCAGATTCGTAAGCAGCCATCTTATCGTGAGGCAAGGTGGTCTGAGAAGAAAATTTGTACGATTTGACCTTGCTAAAAATAAGTAATGACCTAAAACGATCGTTATGTTTTTGTAGAATTAATTTCAGATTTTTCCAATTTATTAAAAAATATGAAAAATTTTTTGAATTCGAGTTTTTAATAAAAACGATTGCCTATCTGATTTAGGAAAGGCGCCGAGGGAGAGTAGGGTTTTCAAATCTTTGCGTTTCAGACCATTTGCGATCACATGGCAAATGTCCAAGTTTTTGATGACCCCCCCTCCCCCTCGGCCTCCTCCCACGCGTTGCATCGAGGTATACTTATTCATGAAATTCGCTCAAAACATGGTGAAAGATATTTCTAGAAAATGTGTAAAATGTACTTTTTGTTTTTTCGATACACCTCAAAATGGCGGATTACTCAAATTTTGAAGTGGCTGAGGGAGGGTATAGATAAATGAAATTCTCATTTTTGATTTCATACAAATAGTGAGTTACAGATACCAAGATATCAAAATTTCAGCTCTCTAAGTTCATTTAGAGGAGAGTGAAAGGAGAAAATTACTTTTTGAGGAAGTTTTGAGTCGCAAAATTTCTTGAATCTTCCATATTTCCTCACCAGATCGACCTACAGGGTTCAAACGTTGTATGTAAAGTTGGTTGGTGACTAGAATATGATCTCTTGAATTTGGGTCAAAACGGGTCCAAAATGGCGGATTATCAAAATTTGAGTAGAGCTTGAGGAGCCTCAAATTAGTGAAAATGTAATTAATATGAACTTATACCATTATTGGAGATGAAAAGTATACTATATCCTAAATTCACCTTCATACATAATATTGGAGGGGAGGAAAAGGGGTTATCGATCTTAAAATGTGGTGGGGGTACATGAGACGTGAAAATTTTTTATTGAGTTGTCATGTAGTAAAATGAGCTCATGTGACTAACCTATTTGATTTTAGCTTCCCAAATGAATTTGGAGGGGAGATGAAGCGAAAAAAGTTTTTGGAGGGGAAATTATTACAGGAAATTTCACGAATCTCTTCTATATAGCTTCACCAAATTTACTACGAAGGTCAAACATTGTATATGAAGTTAGTTGGTGACCAGAATATGATTTCTTGAATTTGGGTCAGAATAGATTCAAAATGGTGGATCGTAAATTTTTTTCGGTTCCCTAGTCCTGATGTTAAAGATGAGGCAATTTTATTTCCTAATATTGGGGTACATATGTTTCACCTTGCCTCTCACATCTTGGTGGGGGCGCATGGGTAGGAATGAAGGGAAGCTTTTATGCCTTTTCGGCTTTTTGAGGATTATTTGAGGAGCCTCAGGTAGCTGTAATTTGAAAAATATGTTCATATCATTATTGCGTGGCAAGAAATTACTGCATTTGGTTTAAACGTAACTGTTCAAGTGGTTTTGGAAGGGATGAGGTAGAGGTTTTTAGACTTGGTATTGGGTGTAGCCTGTTGACATGAAGAGTTTAGCAATGTATTTGCAAACCTAACAAGTCCCTACTAAAAATTCAGCTCCAGTGATGTGGCATAGCTGCTTACGTTTTTTTTATTTTTATTTTTTATTTTTTATTTCAAGGATGTAAAGCGTAGACTAGACTTGATGGAGGTCTATGAAAATTTACGAATGAATTTCATTTATATTTTTGTGGTAATAATGATTTTATGCTACCATAATGAGGGGGAGGGGGTGATAAATTCTACGCTTACCGTTGAGGTCGTAAAAAAATTCGTAAATCGGGCATTGGTGGTCGAAAGGAGCTGAAGATCTCTTAAAGAGTGAAATTTCGATTGCTTATAAATTCACGAATTTTTCGCTCAGATAATACATAGCACACACTTGGTTCAATAAGGCCACATCTCAAAAAAAAACATGTAAAAATTCAACAAAAAGTTACCCTTTTCTTATAATTTTTTGAAGTAAAATGAGCTAATTTAGTGTATCAATCACAGTTTTACCGATTTACATTAATTTTACCCAAAAATATAAGTAACAAGAATTTTTTTGAGATGTGACCTTATTAAAATTGCAATTTTTTTTTTTTGAGATGTGGCCTTATTGAACCAAGTGTGCGATAGAACCCAACTCTTAGTTATCATAAAAATGAAAATTAGGGAATTTTTCATTTCATAACAGCTAAAATTTGAGAAATACAAGCTTTAAATGTAGAGAAGCCCAATTAAAAACTCAGCTCCAGTAGTGCGGTATGGCTGCTTACGTGGTTTCAAATTTCGCTTCATCTAACCGACCAATGAATAAACGACCTTTCTCACGTTGCTCATGGCGATGTCATCGGCAAAAGTTGAAATTTTCCACATACATGTGTGAAATGAGTCGACCTTGTCTGGTATGTTCATAAACCTATTATTGGATTGGGGATTTTTAAAATGAGTGTTTTCATAAGAATTATGATTTTTCTAGTTAAAATGCTAGTATATATAGCAATTTCATTTTAATGTAGATTGTGCAAATATCTTACTTGAGTCATTTGTTTTCTGTTGTTTAAATAAATGGTGGGAGTTTGCTTCCCCCCTCCCTCCGCGGCACAGGTTAATATCAACCGATGAGATCATATCTCAGGGATCGTGTTTTTTTTATATAATTTTGGCCATATGCTTATCCGGCCTTTCGAATTTGGTGCGTTATAATAGCTTATTTTTTGTAAATTGAAAACTCAGCTAAAAGAAACTATTCTGTACGATGAAAATTTGAATTTGAAAATTTAACGATGTTTTGGTGTCGTCGACAAATAATAATAATAAAAAGGACCATTCCCGTTTAAAAAATTCCGGTACTTTGAAACTCGTTCAATTAATTCAGTAATTTTTTCTGGCCGATGACGCGCGAACGTTTTTCACTTGAGGTTCCACCGATCCCTTTTTCATGTTCTCGAATGATTGCGCGCTCGAAAGGATGTTGATTTGGAAATGACGTCATCGAAACGGCTGACGTAATGCGCGTTCGAAGTTGTATAGTCGCGACGCGACGGTAATAAGTCGAATTTCTCGTGTGCCGTTTGTTTTTCCAAAATATTAGATACGTTGGTCCGGAAGGTATTTCGGTCGAGCTCGTCCAAACGCGTAGCGAAGTGACGGTATTGCGAAATAAACATCTGTTCGGTGGCAATGGCGTGCGTGCGCTGTTGAAGTAATTATTAATACTCGGCCAACGTTGGTCGAAATATTACTAATGAAAACGTGAGTATTACGCGTTAGATGGTCTTCGCTTATTCTAAGTATATGACTAATGCTAGCGATTTCGTGGCCGGCGAGCCGAGTGTTTTTTTGTTTTTTCGCGTCCATCGAGTGGGGTAACACGTTGGGATCGAAGTGCCGGTGAATCAGATGTCTGGTTTGAACGATGCGACGACGAATGCCCATGTGGTAGCGATACGTACGCGTACGCGGTAATCGATGATGAAAAGTGATTAAGTGGAGGATTAAATGACGAAAAAATTACCGATAAGTGTGACATAGATGGCGTAACATAGCGTCGAAGTGGAATTCTCGAACGAGGCTATAATAACAATGGTATTGTATCAAAATGACGGAATATAAAGTGGAGCTACTGCGATAGGGGTTCTCGCTAGTGTGGATTGAAAATGGTGGTTTTCTGTTGTTTGTTCCGGTTCGAAGTAAAACGAGGGAATTGTATTTATTTTTCGTTAATTCTGGAAATTTTGTGGAGTTTTTCCTTCGGTTGTCCTTGAATGTAAATCGTCGCGTTTCCGGTTTCGATAACGTAAATTAACGACAAGTGCTGTCGTACTTGGTTGACATTGTATCGACATCGAGCTTCGATAATGATCGTGGAAGCCATACCCGAAAATGAAATTCGACGTTGCGCCACTTCTGTGCTTCTGTATGTTTGTGTGGATAGACGGAAGCGTTGTTGTTGGTTTTTCAAGGTTTGTCTGCGAAGAACTCGAGGTTCGAATGTGGTAGAGGTGGTTGAAGGGGGGGTGAGCCTAATTTCGTGTTATTGAGTAGTGTTGATTTTTTTTTTCGAAGTGAAAAATTCACCGAATGAAAGTTTTAATGAAAAATTTTTTTTGAATGTATTTTAAAAAATTTTTTCGTTAATTTTTTTGTTTGTTTTCTTGTTTACTTATAAACTTTATTCACGCTATGGTTAGAGAATGAAAAATTGGAACGAGCAAACAACCAAAAAACTAAGTTCGGCTATATGTAAATAGTGGACTTTGCGGGGTATAATTATGTAGAAATGGTAACGAAGAAATAAAAATAAAATTCAAGTTTGAAAGCTCAACTTTCTATAAGCTTTAATGGAAAATGTATGAGAATCGAAGTTTTAGCGAATATTTGTTCCCGTACTTTTTTTCTTCCCAACCCTTCATTCCCGAGATACCCTTTCTCTACTCATACATGATACCAGGATTGAAAATACACATCTAAGAAGTTGAATATTCTGTGTCCAACACTCATCTTTGTACCCCTTCAAATTAGAAAATACTTTTATTTGGAATTTAATTTAAACTTACCGACTTTCAATGTAGAAATTATTAGCTATTAAAATATTAAATATTAATTCCTCACTGAATGGTTAAAATGTTTTCTTTAATTAAAAAAAAATATATTATGGTTTTTAATAGAGCCGCAAACTGTGGTTGTACTAAGATAGGCTGCACACGACGTATAGAAGATGTAGTACTTCTTGTTGATATTTCTAAGATCGGCTATTATGGATACATTTTGACTCCCAAGTTCAAAGGGTTCATACTCAAGTTCCCAACAAGCTGCATCTGCAGTGTTTCACCTTTCTAAGTTCATTTGGCGAGGAGATGAAAACGATATTCGCTTAGGAAGTTGAAATGATAGTACTTGAGCTCACTGAGTCATAACTGTAATTCTTATTTTTACAACGCTATATTTTGAGAATAATAATCTTTCTACTCCTCCCCCCCCCCTCTTCCAACTTCATCTTTGATGACGAGTTCGAGATTTGTATTTGTCTTATCGCTGATAATCATATCAGCTATAGTGTTTATCAAGTTTGAGTTATATTTAAAGCTCTCAAGCCTTCCTCAGATTTCGACCACTGGCCATTTTGGATCCTTTGAAGCGAATTCAGTGACATATTCTGTTTCGTAGTTGAGCCTATGTACAAAATTTTATCTTTCTTGGTGCATTTGGTGAGAAGATATGGACGATTCATGAAATTTCTTATTGTGATTTTCCCTCCAAAAGGTACTTTTTGCTTTAACTTCCCTTCAAATTCATTTAGGAGGCTGAAATTGGAATAGATCAGTCGCTTGGGTTTACATAATTATATGACGTCGTGATCGAAAATTTTTGACCTTTTGTTTGCCCCTAACAGATTTTAAGAACTATAACCGCTCCTTCTCCCCTCCAAAATCACGTATAAAGATGTGATTGGCGTGCAGCATACTTCTTATTACTAGTAATTCTGTAAGTCCACATTTATCAAGTGTGAGCTATTTGAGGCTCCTCAAGCCTTTCTCGAATTTTGGTCATTCGCCATTTTGGATTCATTTCAATCCAAATTGAAGGAGTCGTATTCAGGCCTCATATTGATTCTACACATGAAGTTCAACTTTTGTAGGTGGATTTTATGAGGATATATAGAAGCTCCTCAAGCCTTCCTCGAATTTTGGTCATCCGCCATTTTGGATTCATTTCAATCCAAATTGAAGGAGTCGTATTCAGGCCTCATATTGATTCTACACATGAAGTTCAACTTTTGTAGGTGGATTTTATGAGGATATATGGAAGCTCCTCAAGCCTTCCTCGAATTTTGGTCATCCGCCATTTTGGATTCATTTCAATCCAAATTGAAGGAGTCGTATTCAGGCTCATATTGATTCTACACATGAAGTTCAACTTTTGTAGGTGGATTTTATGAGGATATATGAAGCTCCTCAAGCCTTCCTCGAATTTTGGTCATCCGCCATTTTGGATTCATTTCAATCCAAATTGAAGGAGTGGTATGCAGGTCTCATATTAATTCTACACACGAAGTTCAACTTTTGTAGGTCGATTTTATGAGGAGATATGGAAGATTCGAGAAATTTCATCACTCAAAACTTCTTCAACCACAGATGTTTTCTGTTTCATCTCCCTTCTAGATTCACTTGGGATGTTGAAATTTTGGTACGTTGGTGTCCTTGACTTACTCTTTCGTATGAGGCCATGAACAAAATATTGAAGCATTTGCCTCTTCCCCCCTCTTCAGTCCCTCACTGAATTTGAGTAAATACTAATTTTGAGATAAATCAAAAAAATTAAGAATGTATTTTTTTTTGTACCTACATGGAGATCCTCTCGTCAAAGTTAGAGCAATTTTCACGTATACCCACCAGCGCTACAAAGGCGGGGGGGGGACTTACACGTATATATGTATCGTAATGAGTATTGGGCAATGTATTACAGTTGACCTGAAACGCGAAGATATTAAGACCCTCTTTACCGACCTCCCCTTCTCTAATCAGGTAGCCTATAATAGGTAACATTTTAAATTGAAAACTCATCTAAAAAAACTGTATTGAAACCAAAGTGGATTTAATTTTTCAGTAATATCATATGAAAAATTTGTATAATATAAAATTGGAAAAAATGCCTGTGAACTTGAAATTTTTGAGTGAGTATAATGTGAATAGTGAATACATTTATCCTTTGGTTAGCTTTCGTACCTTTGAGTTCGAATCCATCTTTAAAGAAGATTTTGAAGGAGTGGGGGTATTGTCTTCAAAATGTGGTGGGGTAAACGAAATCTGTTTCAAGAAGTAATGAAGTGAAAAATCATACATTTTATTTTTTGTATTTTTGAAAACGGATGTTTTGTTTGTGTACGCATAAAAATCAAATTTTCGTATTTTTTTGGGCGGGAGGGGGGAGAGGAGAAAGAGAAGAAGTGAACTTTCGAGAAAGTCGTGCTCGAGGTCTCGCAAAAGTCATGAATTTCGGTCAACAATTGTTGAATACTTTGCATCACAAACATATTATGTATGAACATGAAATACTTGAATATCATGCTGGCACATAATGGACTGAAATTACAAAAGAAAACATTCGAAAAAGTACGAACAGATATGAAAGCGTTGATTATCCATCCACAAGAAGCTCATAACGAAAAAATCAAATTATAATATTTTGTGAAAGACGAATATAAGCATCGACCAAGTAACGCTGATATGTCCAAAATACTTACAAGAACGAGAAAGAAATTATCAAATTAAAAAGATTAGCTACCTAATACCTATTGAACCCAGACAATGGGAGGAAAATTGTAAGATTTACAAAACCGTTCAAAATGTATGAATTGATTTAAAATATTGGAAAAGAACGAAATAATCTTCAAATGATTAAAACATAAAACTAAATAAATAATATGTTATTACACGTTGATAATTGTTTTTTTTTTATTTCTATTTTTCCATTGATAATTTCATTACGAGATTTTTTCCGATAAAATTTAAAAATTGCGAAAAACACATCTAAGGAGAAAGGGAGAATTTTTTAATTCTTATTCGAAGGAAAATAAATGATGTACGTGTGTGAAGCTTGCGGATGGAAAAATGAAATTCTTGCAGAATGCAAAGGTAAGAGCTGCAATAAGGAGAATGCCACGAGAGATAGTAATGAGACGAAAGCTGTAGAAAAAATTTCGTATAATATAGCCAGACACTCTCTACTACTCTCTGGGTGTTCTCGTTCGATAAATGAATGTCCATCATGTATCGAACGTCGAACCAAACGCTCCCACGCAGAAACTCGATTATTCGCGTGATTATTCGTAAATTGGGAACGCGACGAAGATGAAATCGATAGAACGATGGAAACGAAACGTAACCCGAAAGCATGGTTTACATGTGCGACGTAACGTTTTAATTCGACGATCGAATTACGTACCGACGATTTTTACAGCTACGCGGATTTATTTCTGGCCAGTACACGACAACGTGACTGATAAATGATACGTATATTGGGTACTCGTACGAATCCCAGTCCCAGTTCACGGATTGATGGAGTGAATTCGTAGAATCGTTTGTGTTCGATACGAGAAACGACGATTGTAATTAGTTTTTTCCACTCGCAAGTTCCGAGTGTGTGTTGAGAAATACCATCGCCGTCGTTGCGTTGTAATTTTACGACATCGACGGTTGAGATTTGTCGAGCTTTTATTACGAATAATGTACGTTTAATCGCGTAATGTTTTCACGTGTCGGCACAGTTGTATCTATTTTGGGCTCATTCTGTGGCCCCGTTTCGATATTCGAACTTATGCTAGTAGCGAAATTCTCAAGTGGTATGGGAGGGGGTGTAGAAGGAATGATTGCAGTATGTTATCGGCTTATGGAATTTTATTCGGAAAGCAGGATTTTCACATTTTGATTAGTTGGTTATCGCAGTCAAGAATCACTCGAAGTTTAGTCAGAGCTTTGAAAGGTTTTTCTCTAGATTTTTGATTCCACTGAAAATAGTGGGGTCTTTCAAATTTCGAGTAAGCTGAAG
Organism: Phenacoccus solenopsis; assembly: GCA_009761765.1. Lineage (NCBI taxonomy): Eukaryota > Metazoa > Arthropoda > Insecta > Hemiptera > Pseudococcidae > Phenacoccus > Phenacoccus solenopsis. The sequence goes on along the minus strand of VFXL01000100.1, from coordinate 47,080 downwards.
AGACAAAAAAAAAAAAAAGTAAGCAGCCATTCCACATCACTGAAGCTGAGTTTTTCACTAGGGCTTATGATGGTTTGCAAATAATATTGTTGACCCCTTCGTACCTACAGACCACACACAGTACCAAATCTGAAAACACCTATCTTGTTCGTTCCAAAACTTCCCTGTAATAATCATATGGGCCCATATTTTTCAAATTTTAACAGTTCGGGCTCCTCAAGTTATTCTCAATTTTAACAATCCGTCATTTTGGATCAATTTTGACCCAAATTCAAGCGTTCATATTTTAGTCCCAAACTAACCTTATACCAGAAAATTGATCTTATAGATTGATTTGGTGAAGGGATATGGTAAATTCAAAAAATTCACGACACAAACTTTCCTCGAAAAGTCGTTTTTTGCTCCAACTCCATTCCAAAACAACTCAGGAAGCAGAAATTTGGTTATCTCGTTGTTATTCGCTCGTTTCATCATGTAACATCACCAGAAACTTTGAGCCACGCCACCTCCATTCAAAATTTTAAGGATTTTCGAATTCGAGGTCAATCGAAAATCTGAAAAAGTAGTCTCGAGATAGTCATGAGAGCATGTCGTCACAAAATTTAGAGCAATGTCTATGCATGTTTTTCAGGCGGGGAGGAGGGGTACGAATTGCGTACATTTCCTAAAAAAGTTATTTTTTGCTCCAGCTCCCCTCCATATCTACTTAGGAGGTTGTAATTTCGATATGATGTCATTTACTTCTTATCTCCAATAATCAAATGAGTCCATATTGATCATTTTTTTTTTTTAGTGATTTGAGAGTACTCAAGCTCTCTTCGAATTTTGACGATCCGCCATTTCGGATTCGTTTTGACCGAAATTCAAGAGCTCATATTCTGGACTGAAACTAACTCCACGCACAAAGTTAGAACTTTCTAGGTTGATTTGGTGAGGAGATGAAGATTCAATAAATTTCCTGACTCATAGTTTCCTCAAAAAGCCATTTTTTGCTTCAACTCCACTCGAGATGCACGTAGGAGGATGAAATTTGAACATATTGGTGTCTCAGACTTACTCTTTCGTATGAGATCAAAAGCATGAATTTTAAGCTATTTGCTACCGTTCCACCCCCACCCCTCAAAATTTGAGTGAACCGTCATTTTGAGGTGTACCGAAAATCCGAAAAAATTATTTTTTGTGTATTCACATGAGAGCTCTTGACAAATTTTGAGCAGCTTGAGGGAAAAATAAATTTATTTGTATACATCTATCAGAAAGTTGGACTTTATCATGTGAATACAAGTGGTCTGAAATACGCCAATATTCAATGACCATCCCCACCCCTCCTTCCCAAATAAGGTAGGCTGTAATAGCTATCATTTTTAAGTTGAAGATTGAAAATTTTTAGTCATTGACTGGTGTGATAGGGTAACTCGAGGACCCAAATTTATCAAGTAAGGTTGTGGAAGAGATGGAGTCGAAAATTTTTCCATTAGATATTGGGATAGTTGAATTTTATCAATCACCTGGCACTAAGGAGTTTTGAAAAGCTCAGATCTAGGAAGATAAGCTAGCACTGTGGATTCAAATCATCGGGTATTTTTGAAGGGGAAATTTCGGATTCACGGTAAATTATTAAACAAAACTCAAATTTACAGACTTGAGCAGAAAATTTTCAACATGTTTGTATCATCAAAGAACTAAGAAATGAAGTGACTCTTTTAACACTTGATAGTTGAGGATCTTCTTTTTGTTCACATTTGACATTATTTGGAACATTCTAAACCTATTTTCAAAATATATTCAATTCAAGTTTACGGAGCATTTTCATTCGTATTTGATTTATTTCATTTTTTATTCATTTTAAATGTTCTCACTGTTGAGGAAATTGAAGGAAAATGAAATTTTTCAATGCTTCACTTCTTTGTGGTGATTTACGAAGTGATTTTTCGGGAACTTCGAATGACTGTAACGTACATTTATCCAAGTCGCATAATCGAAAATCGACTCGTAATGAAAATTTCCCTAAAATTTATGTACTTAATGAAAAAAAAAAGATTAAAGAAAACGGTAAGCAGCCATGCTATATTAATGGAGCTGAATTTTTACTAGGGACTTGTTAGATTTGCAGATAATGTTGTTACCTCTTCACACCTCTACTTCGTACGAATGCTGATAACCCCAACCAATCCCTTCCAAAATCTATCAAGTAGTATACGTGTAGTATTTCTCATTCACTGAAATTGCATAAACTCATATTTCTCAAATTTCATCCATTGAAGTCTTTTCGAGCCTTTTTAAAATTTTTAGCTTTGGCCATTTTAGTATTCAGGCTCAAATCGTCACGGATAAATTTTTTTGGAGAGCTGAAACTTTTTTTGAGGGGTCATTCGGAGGCCCAGTAAACATTTTTGTTCGTTTATTTAAGGTCGCATGCTACCTTATGGTTATTCGAGACAGATGATCTAATGATAAGTCTTGGAAATAGCTGATGTTAAATACCGTCTAATAATTTAGTTAAATATAAAAATCGGAATATTCTCAAGTTCTTTAAAGTCTCTTTAAGGATCTCTTGCAGTCTGCATTGCGATCTCTCTGTTGTGTATTTATGGCAGTCTTCAGGATAGTGAGTATTCTCAACCTTACTTTCAAAGTGCTACCCTACCAAGAGAGTTATGGGCTATTACCAAAACTGATGCTGGAAACTTATCGATAGAGCTTCATATGCAACTACTTTTGGGCAATGAATCCGGCCTTATTTACATTCCTCGTTCGAACTCCGCAATAGGTATTCTTCGGATGGATGGATCGTACCAAAACAACGGTTTTCGCTCGTTCCGTTACATTCGTCGAATGCGGTCGCATTCGATGCGAATATCCGATCTGGTACGGTGGAAAAAAGGAACAACAAAAACTCACGCTTACCGCTAGTCGCTCGGCGGCAGAATGAAATACGCGGGCGAATCGATTATTCGGTTATTGTCCAAACGAAGCGACAGCGACGACCTTGGTACGAAAAGTTTTCGAATTTAGGCGAAATGATGGAAATTCGCGTCAGCTCGAGACGACCAAACAATTACAAAAATCGTGCCCCGACAGTGTTCGCCAACACGTGCCCTCCTCGACGATGAAAAATTCGCTGGTAAATTTGTCGTGCTCGATTAGCCAGTAAGCTGGAGAAGCTCGACATTTGCTATCGCGCAATTTATCGATTAGTTCGACGGAAAGATACAGAGATTCGGTTCGCTTTTCGGCCATCACGTACAAAGGCGGAAAAATTCGCTTCGCTGATACCTGTTGAAATGTAAAAATACGCTATCGTCGGGCGATTTTTCTAGCGAATCGAACTATCGTACTTCGGAATCCAACTCATATTCTGGCCATTATCGTGTTCATCGATGAGAGCACCGTTTGTAGGACAAACGCCCGGGTCACCCACGAAACAACTCGTTAATTATTTACACCGGTCGGATCGCGTACGTGAACCTACAACCCCATTTTCAAAACCCTCGACATTCGAAGAACGGAATCTTCCTACAGTAAGAATGAAAAATTATCAATTCGTGACGAGCACGCGACCAAATATAAGCCTGAATTTATCGTCATAAATTTCAACGACAAGAATGCGTCCCGAAGACTAACCCTATTCTTTCCACTAGCGAGCTCTAAGCACCACCTACCTACGTAATCCTTCTATTCGGAGTAGTGTCCTGTGTGCATACGAAAGTTATACGACTCGAGGAGTCCCCGGTCGTTGTATCGGAAATATCGAAGGGGTGGTTGTAGACTCGTTTAATCAATACGGACGTACGCACTATTCCCCTCAATCGTTTGCATCATTATTTCGTAATTACGAATTATATGATGCAACTAAGGTGGCCGATATAGGACGAATTTACATCGAATTGCTTTTGAGAGCGTTGACAGGTAATTGCTTGTTGGTGAGTTTGTAGTAAAAGTGGTAGCTATTGCAGAGCCCGAGAATCGGGAAGGGGTAGGAAAAACAGAGATCTCTAAATTTCCGTGTTTCAGACAATTTGTAGTTATATATGACAAAAGTGCATTTTTTTTCTTCACTTATATTTTTTGCAGTTTCGTTGCATGAAGGCTTATGGAGAATTGTTTAAAATTTAGTCATAGGTTGATGTTGTATGGATTCTTTATTTTTAATTTCAATTTTCCCTTTCATTAAAAAAAATAATTTAGTTCAGAATATTAAATTTCAAAATCTTCTTTTTTTTATAAATTTTCATTTCCTTTTAATTATAATTTCTATATTGGGTGCAAAAATTGTCAAATGTCCATTTATGTGGATATTGATAGTTTTCAAGTGATACGATTTCAGACAAGAGAGTAAGCTCATAATACCATATATCCAAATTTAGGCTTCTAATTAAATCTAGAGGGGAGTAAAAGTAGAAAAAGGCTTTTAAAGGAGGTTTTGAGTGATGAAATTTTTTGAATCATCTATATGTTTCCTGACCAGATCAACTATCTTCTTACCAAATTTATATAGGAAGCCCAAATTTTGTATGTACAATAAGATGGTAATCTAAAATTTCCCCATGAGAATAACATGAAAATCCACGCTGTATAAATGACGTATGTGTAGAAGTATTCGAAAACTCGAATTTTCAGGTAGCATAACTTTAAATTCCTTGTTGAAAAGTAATCAAGAGAAAATGTTTTATATTTGTCCTCACCTAAGATATGGGGGGGGGGGGTTCGGCAGCATGCGCTATATGGTCTATTTCTTCGATATGACGACTTGAATGGAGCTGAATCGCGAATAATGCTGAAAATATTTTTCAAAAATCAATTTTTTATGAAGAATGAGATTTTGAAACATACTTTTACCATTATTCGCGATTGAACTGAATTCAACTCCATTAAATCATCGTATCGAAGAAGTAGCGCGTATTGTGTGAAAAATTTGCCTCCCCTTACCCATGTCTAGAAGGGGAAGAGCGAAGGTGGAAACCTTTTTCTTATATTTTTTCATATTAGAAATTCGATTTAAATTTTTTGTTTTCAAGTTTCTTTCCTATAAATTTACGTTTTCTTTGTAGTTACAAATGTATGGTATTTTTAACCTTTGTACGTATTTATGTGTCATTATTGCGAGGAAATTTCATGCTCAAGTTGCACGGGTAGGAATTCTTTTCGAGAGCTGAAACTTTAGAAGGCTTATTTGGAGGCTCACTGAACATTTTTGTTGGGTGGAGGAATTTTTGAACTTATTAAATGCCTCGCTAACCTATAGGCGTAAAGGTTGAAAAAATATTAGGAATCACTGATAGAACTTGGATATATCTGAAGTGATTAGTTATGATCTAAAGCATTTCGTGAAGAGCATTTTTCTTAATAATTGACCCATTTTGAGGGAGGAGGCTTTTTTTTCAAAATTTTGTAATCCCCTCGCCATCCCACTTTTGTCCTTTTGAAGGTAAATATTAGCCTGATAAACATTTCGATAACATTTTTTTTTACTTTATCGTATTTTCGAACCACTGTGAAGGGTAGGATGATCGAATTGCGCAGAAAGCATTGTTTTAAATTACACACTTACTCACCCGAATCGAAAGATACGTATGTAGTGTGATTTGAGAACAACCGAAAATGTATTTAAAATGCTTGAAAAAATTTTGTTGGAGCGAAATCTCATTGAAATTGCTGCCACTTTTAATATGAGTTATGAAAATGAATATTATTTCATATTTCCAGATTTTAATGTTTTTTTTTTTTTTTTTTTCGAAATATAAATTTAACAACAGGCATAGCATTTCTTTAAAATTTGTCATTTCCAAATAACGGTTGAAAATGTCTGAAAATAAGTGGATACGTACATGTAATATGCAGACTGTAGATAATGTAGTTTATATTTATATTACACGTGCATATCCACTTATTTTTACTCATTTTTAATTATTGTCTTGGAAATGACAAATTTTAAAGAAAGCTATGCCTGTTGTTAAATCCATATTTCAGGCATTATTTACCGGAAAAACATCAAAATCTGGAAATATGTGGTGAAATTCATTTTTACGACTAGGATTAGGAGGATTGGTATTTTATTTTCAAAAAAATTTTCCAGTATGTTAAATCCGTTTTCAGGGGTTCTCAACGTACGGTACATGTAATGGAAAGAGGCTAGAAGTGGTTGTGAAAAAATAGGAAAAGTATATTTTGGACGTGGTGAATAATAGTGTTATATAAAACTGTGCATTTTGCCCAGTTCTTGTTCCTCTGCTCTTCGCAGGGTTTATCAAATAAAGTAAAGTCGAAAAAACAATTATCGAATATTTCATTACCAGAGCAAATGTTCATCGGGATGAAACTTTCACGCATGAAATATCCTTTATATATCTTGAAACCATGAAACAGGAATGAGCGACAATGCATGTGAAGGGTTAAAAAGGAAGAGGGGGTTGAAAATGTTGAAAAATTAAAAAACCCCCACTCCTCAAAATGGGTTGAATATTGAAAAAACATCATACATTGCTTCGGATCATAACTAATCACTTCGAGCTATTAAAAATATTTACATTCCATCAGTGGTTCTTGATTTTTTTTTCAGCTTTATATTTTGACAGACCTCACACCCCCGTGAAACTGTTGCTGAGAACTTACGAAGAGCATCGTATACATCTTTTGAGCAGTGAAGTTTGGTAGTAGGTGGACCAAAAAACTGTCTTATTTACATTCATCGTTCGTAGTCCTGAAACCAAATCATCATATTGAAGGGGCAACCTTCCATTCGAATGGTTTTAGGTCAATACACGAGCGTGGTTTTGGTTATGAATTTAGAATTCCTATCACAAGTTCTTTCGAACATCTCGTAAATAACTCGCAGCGAATTTCCCAATCAACGTATGGTAGATAAAAATACCAGACTTTCGTATTCTAATTCATCACCTTATCGTTTCGATTGCGTTGTATGTTGGTTTTCTTCCCCCAAAAAAAGTCTGGTTCATTTTCAAATGCCTGCGAACGTCTTTTAAAATCCCATACGTTATGACGTAATGTAACCTATTGCGATAATACGATCGAGTACGAAGTTCATAACACCAACGGCCGTACGAAGAGTTCGAAGTTCGAAATGAAATAGTTTTTCTATAGGACTTCGAACGAGTAACGACGTCGCGTTTTCTTTTAGCGCATATTCGAAAGCAGAAAAAAAGATCCTTACGCGTTTATAAAGGCTACGTAATTAGCGGCTTATTAGATACGAATTATTTGTTCGTTATATGTTACAAACATGTGCTTTTTCCGTGGTATTTTGTTATAATCTTTTTATCCTGGTTTAATTTACCTCTACCGAGTTAGCAAGAGGTGAGTCTATTTTTAGACCGGGGAAAGCTGGTCGCGCGTCTTGTTTTTTGTTCTTCCCGTGTTACGTATTTACCTGTCGTATTACGGATGACGAGTTCGGTGAAAAATTTTATTCTATAGTTTGTGTTAGGGTTTTCGTTTTGGTGATTAACCGATTTGTTCGGTTACGTAATTCGCTTATCGGTTATTTTTTTTTTGAATTTATTATTAAACGGAATATTTACTTTTTTTTGTTGTTGAAAATTTAGATTATTTATTGACGATAATTTTGCTATTGCTGTTTGAAGGAATATTTTGCTTGGATTTCAACGTACAAATTCGTGCAAAAATCAAATATATAAAATTGCTTGAATAAAAATGTGTAAAAATTGAAACAAAATGCTTAAAAATTAACGGATGTGATCGGCTCTTCATTCATTCAGTCTGACCTGCTTACACTAATTTAACTTATTTTCCGTGCCTCTGGCCTTTGTAGCAGTGCATGGCACGTAAATGAACATTAAGTAAGTAAGGCTAGAAAAATTTCATAAGTGAAAGAAATGTCATGTTATTAAAAAAAAAAAAATCTAAAAGAAAAGTCGTTCGAAAAAAAAAATTTATGGAAACAAAGTTGTGCCAGAAATAGATCGGAGCGGAAGAGAAAAACTCTGAAAAGCGTGAAATAAATGATTAAAAAGAAGTTCAAGAATAAAAATTCTCCTAAATTCAAAATTTATTGAAAATTGAAAAAAAAAATTTGTTGGAAAAAAGTATAAAATGTTTGAAATTTGAAAATGAAACGTGTTCAAAAATTGAAAGATGTAGAAAGACTGGAAGAAGTCCATGATTGGGTGAAAAATAAAGTATCAAAGTGTTGGGAAAGTTAAAAGTTGAAGGAAAAAATTTTTTCTTTATCAAAAGGTGGCGTAATAACCAAAGCAGTTGAAAACTCCACAAAAAACATAAATAAAGTTGTCCAAAAAGTAAAAAGATTATACAAGTCTTATGGTGAGAAAGAAAAACTGATGTAAAAATGTGATGAGAAAAAGAAAACATCAGTTTTCATAAATCATCATCGAGAGGCAAAGTTGATCGACCTACAACAGGTCAAACCATTTCGGCTGGCCACCAAAAAATGTTAATAAATTTCTATTGGTTCTCCCAACCACAAGAGTCTGAGAAAAACAACCAATGAAAATGCAGGGGCGTACCGAGGACATTGTTCGGGGGGGGAGAACCAAAAATTGCCAACTAATACCATGAAATTTTACCAACTGTTGACCTTTTTTTTTTTGTTTTTTTTTTGCTCCGCGAAAATAAGATGTTAAATAAGATGTCACAGTCTTCTTGTTAATCTTCAAAAAATGTAAAAATAGCTGTAATAATACTGCGCAAGTGGTCAAATTTACCAACTTTACGCTAAAACTCCAAATTTATCAACTTTCCAAAAGCCAAGGGGGGAAGCTCCCCCCCCCCCCTTTCGGTACGTCCCTGATAAAAATAAGAAATATTTGGTTCTAAATGACGTCAATATGAGCAGCTAAATGTGCACGTGGACTTACCACTTTTGTGGAGTAAGAGGGAAAACCGAAATTTTATCAACACTTATTATGACTGATGCATTATTGGCTGTTACTATTATCAACCCACAGTTGCTCATATTGACGTCATCAGTAAACAATGCGCTTGAAAAAATAAATTTGAAATTTTTCACGCGATTTGGAATGGTGTAACCTGTTATAGGTCAATCAACTTTGATCGAGAGGAAAAAAGTCCACATTATTGGACTATAATGACGAATTCACTTCATTAACTTCATTCAGAATATAGTCAAGAAATAGAGATGAAATAAATTGCAGTTGTCTTCGAGTATATTGGCTAGAGTTCAAGCTGTAGAACAGTTCGCTTCCCTATCACCGTTTTTTGAAATTTCACGAAAATGAACTTTTAATTCATTCCATTATTGAAGAGTCGTTCTTATTGCTTGATGAAAAACTAGCCAACATGTTGATGACAGTTGAGTCAGTTTTCGTGGATTAACTCCAGAATTCAGCTGAATAGAGAGAAAGAATATAGAAGTATTAAATAGAATTCAAGATTCGACTGATTCAAACAAGTTATCATTTTTTGTCTCAAAAACTCACGAGATCCTTTTTTCTAATAGCAGCAAAACCCATCAGGTCGAAAAGTAGAATTCACAACCTATATTCCAGATTCCTTGGGCTAATTTTCGATAAAAAAACTAAAATGGGCTACCCACTTTTTCACTATTAAACAAGACCTCATGAAAGCCTTGAATCTTTTGAAAATAATTTAAAATGTTAGATTCAACCCATACAGAACTCTTTTACTTCTATTTGATCTGGAGCGAAATTTAGTATGGTTATCATGCTTTCTTAAACATCTCCAAAGGAAACTCAGCGATCCTCAAAACAGTCCTAAATGCTGCACTACGATTGTGCATTGGTACTCTTCCCTCTTCCCTGAAAACAGGTGAGGTACCCAGAATTTAGGTTATATCTGGTTACTTGACAGATTTTTCTTGTTATCAACAATAAATTCATTTAATCCAGTTAGAGATGTAGTCATAAACCACCTTAAAAAGTAACCTACAGATAACTCAAACTCTCGTCTTCATAACACTCTTATACCAAGAAAATATTCTTAATAGCGAAAATGACTCCCAAGGAATTTTTTTGTTGAAAAAAAAAAAAAAAAAAAAAACCAACTTCAATGGAACAAAGATGGCCTTTTGGATTGCCTGCCTCACTAGTTCGCTAAGATTATGGGCGATTTTCATCGCATTTACGATAAATCGACCAGTTTGGCAACACTGGTGGGAACTTTCATTCTTGTATGAATTATGGCTCATATTTTTCGACTTTTCGTAGATGGTTTAGTAACAACTTATAGCCATGAAGACTTTAGTTGATGCTCACTTGTGTTTACCCTTATAATTTCTTGACTATTGAGTTTGTTGAAATTCCAGTGGTACCATAATACTCACAGTGCTCTTTATACGATTACGAGATTTTCAAAAGAATCCGCACTCTACCTGTAAGATAAGACAAGTTCTCAGAAGGTAGCGTTGGTAAAGAAGTATGCGTTTAAAACGTTATCAGTAAACCTGAACAAGCTCCAGTTAAAAACTTAGCTCCACTCGTGCAGTATGGCTGCTTATCTTTTTTTTACGTTAAAAATATGCGCAAATAAAAAAAAATATGAATTCTTTAAAACCAGTTGTGAGGAATGTACAAGACCTAATTATAATAATGTAAATATATTTTTCTTTTTTCAATAAATTTGTTGCATTTTTGAAAAGTGATATAAATTGAGTCGATTTTACGATTATGTTAAAGAATAACTGTTATGTATGTATAAATGTCTAACAAAGGAATAAAAAAAATTCAAAGTTCGAAAGTTCGACTGTTAGCAGGCGGATCGACTTCAAAAACATTACGGTTCTCAAGGTTCACTTCTTCTACCTATCCTCCAAATTTAGTCAGTCCATCAGTAAAAAAGCTCCAAAGTTCGAAAAGTCCAGCTTTCGACCAACTTTCATGAAAAATTGATAGCTCAAAAGTTGTAGAGAATGAAATCTCCTACAACTTCGTTCCTATAATTTTTTTTCTTTACAATCATTCATTCTTGAGCTATTAGCAAAAAACTGATGAACCTTCGAAGTTCATGACCTCGACTTGCAGCTGACGACCTCCGCTTCTTTTACATATCCTCCAGATTTTGAGTCAATCCATCAATTTTTACTCAAGTTATCGACGAAGAACCGTAAAAAAAATATATATATATATAGTGATCTATGGTCAAAGTGGCATCACTTTGCACATTCCTCAGAAGTTCCTCTAATGTCACGTTAACGACACCACAATGGCGAACGGAATGTATAATTTCATAGGTTTTCTTGGAAACAAATTTTTAAAATGATGCCACTTTACCTGTAAACATCAAAAAAATGAAGCTACTACGACCGTAGACCGAAAAAAATTTTTTTGTATGAAAAATAGAATATTAGTGGTAAAATGGCATCACCCAAATAACCACACCAGTGACGTCATGACGCATAGCTGAATCGATGAGCAATGTGATGGTAAAGTGGCATCAAAGAAAAAATGCCACTTTGTAAAAAAGATGCCACTTTACCTGTAGACAACGAAAAATGATGCCACTTTATCCATAGATAAATCTATATATATATAAAAAACCATAGTGAACGCATAAGTGAATTTTACTTGAGAATGAAGTCCGCTAAAAATTATTTAAAATGAAAAACTTTTGTAAATCCTGTTCAGCCTTTTTTTTTTTTTTTAATTAATTTTTTGAAAAACTCCGCCGATTATTCAACGTAACTGTTGAAGAACACGCAAATGGACTTTTGAAAGTGTCGAATATGTAAGTGGAACAGTTTTTCTCACGAACCACCAGTCGATCTTTTTCCATGAAAGTGACATGGAAAGAATGATTTTCTTTGAATTGCATGAAAATTCTGTAACTCGTTTGTTTTTTTCTCGGAACGCAGAAAAAAAAAATTCTCAGATAATCGTCGATGGTCGGGGTCGCCTAACGTCGTAATTTACCGCCATCGTGGAATGGTTTCTCGCGAAGTCATCTAATAAACTAATTTCAATATTTTAATCGGTCGAACCGTAAGACCTTGAACGGTTGAAACATTCACCTCGTGTAAAATGGCCTTCGTGGCGGCGTACCGCGTTCTCGAACAATGCGGAGCTTTAACGGCGTTTTCGCTCATTAACGGTACGTGGTGGCGCGCGGCAAAAATGTCGATCATTACCGAATTGTAGAGTCGGAAAATTTTCCAACTATCGGTACGACCTTGAAGTTTCGATTCGACATTGAGACGGTAAATGGCGCGCGGAAAATTGGAAATTTCGAAGGGGAATATTTTTTGCGATTGGACGGCGTCGCGGGGAGAACTGGGGCACTTTGGAGGACAGGAAAGCGAAATTTATCGCGGCCGATAGGAGACGACGAATGGGTTACGATAAAAAAGAAATTTTATCGACTGCCAGCGGTACGAATCTATGCCTAAGGCGAGATAAGTAAATCCGCGCTTCGAATAACGGTCGTTAGATAAGAGCTCTTATCGGCTGCTAGTATCTGGCGCAAAACGCCGAAACGCCATTAATCGAGGCGGATTTTCGAACGCGGACGAAAGCGAAGAGTAGCGCGCGTGCGCCCGAGATTTACGATCGGCGAAGATGGATATTTTTCGGGCGTCTTAGAAACGCAGCTGGTTTCCAGAAGACGGAGATTGCGCGCGTACCGTTCGAAGAAGCGGGGGGGACCGATTACGCGGTCGCCATCGCGGCGATGTGCCGAAAAACACGTGAAACCGGGAAAAAATTGACGACGAGAGGCGGCGCGAACGCCGAGATGAATACGCGAAGCGCGGCGAGGTTCAGTGAACCGTTCCTGAAATAGGTTTGGGGTGGGAAAAGATAGCTGCTCGATGTTTGTCTCCTTGAGAGGTACCAGAAGGTCAAACGTTATGCTCGGCATTTGGCAACGGGTCAGCGGAGGCTAGCGCTGGCTGCGCTTCGTATATTCGCCGCGTATATTTCCAAAGTGTAGATGTAGACGTTCTTCTCTTCGGCGTTGTTTCTTTTGTGCGATGATGCGCGAAACAGGATAGTCGAGGTTCGCCCGTACCGTTGATCCCTTTTTCTTTGTTATCGTGACGCTTTGGGGTAGGGTGAATGCGGGTTTCGCTTTCTTCGAGTAGCGACTACCGAAATATTTTTTGTGTTTTTTCGAACGCTTGTTTAGATGAGTTTTTAACGAGGAAATGAGCTATTACGGATTTTATGATATCTGGTTTAGAATGGAGACGCACAAGGTGCTTCATAACTTTACATTTCTGATAATTTGTGGATAATTGTACAATGGCCATCGTCGTATGTATGGTTTGAAATCAGGGAATACCAAGTAATATTGAACGAAGACCGAGTCTTGCCTTGAGCTATTCATGTGTGATTTTACTACACGAGGGAAGAAAAGGTCATGGTCAACGATTATTGACCGGCCACAAGTGACTCAATGACTCAAAGGATCTGCATAACAATACCACACGAACGCATTAAATAGAACTTGGAATGGGTTGAATTTTAGTTGTTTTTTTTTTTTTTTTTTTTTCAAAAAGTAAAGGCTGTGACAGGATTTGCTAAATACCCAATTTTCAGCCTCCCCACACAAAAAAAGAAGTCAAAATTTCAGAAAACGAATTTTTGGGCAGTAAGAAATTTTTTACTTTCCAAAGTCATGTTTGTCGTCCAAAGACCGAATAAAATTTTCATTGACAATTTTTTTTTTAATTTAAGAGATCTAAATTGTTTTTAATTTTTTTCAAATATCACAAATTTTGGTTATTTTCAAAAATGAACCACCAATGGGTAAATGATTGGTCGTGTGCGCAGTATGGACTGAATTGAGGCTACTTCGGACTCAAGAGGGTAATTATGTTTGATTTTTATTTCACAAGGGTTCCCAAAGTCTGAGCTTTTTGATGCTAAAACATCAATACGAGGTCATTTTGAGGTGAATTCTGAGAAGCTTTACGAGGTAAAAATCGAGCATATATTGCCTTTTAAGCTCCAAATAACCTAAATCAAGTCCATAATGTACAAACGACTGATATGTTACTCATTTGTCATTACTTTTTAAAAACAACCAAATTTTATGTTTTTTAAAAAAAATTTGAAAACAATCAAAACCTTCGAAATTCAAAGAAAAATGGCGGGTAAAATTGTTTTTTAGTCTTCAAACGACAAAATATGACTTTGAAAAGTGAAAAATTTTTGATTGCCTGAGAATTCGTTTTTTAAACATTTTTAAAACTTTGACTTGATTTCAGGGAGGAGGGCGTCTACAGATTGAGTTAGGAAGCTGAAATTTTTACGAAGTCCTTTTGAGATCATTCAGCAAATGTTATGACTGCTTACCATTCGGTTGAAAAAAAAAAAACGAAATTCGCCCTACAGTAGTGGAACGTCCTTGGTTTCTCGTCAGTAGTCACGTATGCAATGCAAAAAAAGTTGTTTTTTTGAAATTTTTTGTTATCATACAGTACTTGAAAATTTAAACAGAAAATGTCATATAAATGTTTTGTCTATCTACAAAATTGAAGGAGTAACTGTTGATTGAAAATTTCATTTAAACGGAGCTCCTTCAGTATCATAGATAGGCAAAAATTGTATGAGTCCTTTTTTGTTCTACTCTTGCAGCGTGATCCATTTTGTAATAAAAAATATATATGGAAAGGAATTTCACTTTACAAGATGACCTGACCTTGCATATTTTTACTGTTTTTGTTGTTGTTTTTTTTAATGATAACACTAATAATGATATCATGATAATAAATGAATAAATGAGCGAATTTCAAAAATTATTTGTAAAATGAATAATACTTGAAAAATGCAAAGTAAGAAGTCACGTGCGAAAGTTGTCAATGTGTGTAATTTAAAAGTGTCGAAATTTTTGTATGTGACTTTTTTGTAGCCCTTGATAAGTACTATCCGTTTTTTGTGAAAGTTGGTATTTTTTTCACTTTTGCAAAATTTCGTGGAATGAATTTTTAAAAATTTATTCCATTAGTTTCAAATTATAACATTGTTGAAAATCACTGAATAACTCTCTTTCAGTTTTTTTATAAAAAAATTTCTCAAGAGGCAAAATATGCTGTAAGTTTTGTTTAACTAGGATCCTTTTTGAAAAAAAAAAAAATAATGATAAAATAAAAAAATTTGAAATCTTCTAAAAAGAAATAGGTGGCGAATTTTTTTTTCAGTCTTTGGACCACAAAATATGACTTAAGAAGTTGAAAAATTGTAATTGCCCTAAAATGCGTTTTTGGAAAATTTGAAAATTTCTGAAACTTTGATTTCGTTTTAGTAGATCTTAAAATTGAATTAAGATGTGCGTGTAAAAGATTCTCAGCCTTATCTGCAACTCTGTACGTACTTATATTAAAACTCGCCTCTAATAATGTAACGTGGCTACTTACAGTTATCCTTCCCTTACGATGTATAACTAACATAAGTTGTTAATTTTTTGATTTCAGCGTCGAAGAGATGCTGGTGCCGGTGAAAAACGAAATCGAAAAATCGAACGGCGAAAATGACAGCAACGAGAATAAACTTACTTCAGAGAAGGAAATCGTCGATACGCCAGACGAGAAACTGTTCACCAACATCAACGGCGTGAAAAGTCCGCTCGAAGAGAAAGAAAACGATAGCCCAGTGGCGGAAAACGAGGCGACCGAAGATGTCGCTGATAAAGAAGCGGAAAACGACGAAAAGTTCACATTATCGAACGGCGTTAGTCACAACGTAAACGACGATATTGAAGAAGAAGATATCGAGGAAGAAGACGAACATCAAGAAGAAACGGTCGAATCATCCAAACCAGAATCGAAATCATCCGAACCGTCGCCCAAGATAGATGAAAAGACCAACGAGAAACCCGCTACCGCAGAAGCTTCCCCAATGGAAACCGACCAGGTGGACGATTCGACGACGACAGTCGAAAATGAAAAGGTAATCGTCGAAGAGCCCAAGGGAAGCGAAAATGAAAATAAGAAGGAGCCCGAAAAGGAGGAAGAAAAGATCGAAAAATCCCACCCCCAAGAAGAAGTCGTTACTAAAGTCGTTGAAACGATAGAAGAAAAACCTGTCGAAAAAAAAACCGAACCTGTGCCGGCTGAAGAAGAAACCAAAATGGATACATCGGAGCTCGACCCAGAACCCGAACCCGTACCGAAACCCGAAGAAGTTAAACCTTCGGAAACAAAATGCGAAACTACAGTCGAATCGAAACCAACGGAAATACCCGATAAGGATAAAGAAGCAGAGTCTAAGAAAATTAAATCACCCGAAAGAAATACTCCCAGTGAATCCAAAGTCGACAAGAAATCAACCGAGGTAATTTTATTTCGAAAATTAATCGTTTTATTTCGATGGTAATTTTAAATGAGATTATTTTGTCCATAGATCGACAAAGAAGCCACACCTGTAGTCAAAGAAGGAACCACGAATTCGAACAGTATTGTCGGAGTAAAACGTAAAGCGGACGTTGGAGACGAAGTAGAACAAGATCGTGACGGTGGTATCAGTAGTAGTAGCAGTACTAGCGGTAGTGAAGCTGATAATACTCAGGATTGTAAACGTATTCGTTTCGACGAGTCGATTTTTGAAGAGGATGAACGCGAAAGACTAATTCGCGAATTCGTCGAACGATCCACCGAAAGCTCAGAAGAAATTGGCAAGAATTGCGACAAGCTGCAGCACGAAATTGCAGCTTTGTCTGATCTAGCACGCGCGAAGAATTAGAATGGAATTCCATTATGAGGTTGGTAGAAGGGGCCAAAATTCGTAATTTTGTGTGTTCGGAGGTTTTTAACGAGACATTATATCATCGACCGAAATGATGTGGGATTACAGTACGGAATCGGTTGTGTGACCTATTAATGTGGTATTGTGAAGAGAGAGAAAGTTGGATATTAGAAAAAGAGGTATAACCGAAGATGTATTTTTTCAAAACTTGAGTATAAAAAAAAATATCATATATAAATATGAATTTAATGTTAACATAAAGAGTTTAGAAATTGAAGCAATACTTGAGTGAAAGGAAGTAGTGTTAATCACTTCATATCAGTGAAGCCCTCCCCCCCCCCCCACTACCACCATCTTCAATGATCTTTGACCTCATGGTCTTCTATTTCGCCTTTTTTTTCACGAGTTACCATCAATTCCCTGGCCAAACCCCGCCCCCTCCCCTCACAGAGCGAAATAAAAACATCCTTTATTTTTCGGTATTTCTCGATGAAACTAAATATTTTCTCAAACATTTGAAGAGAAGAAAATTTCCTCTTTAAATGATGAAAAATATTTTAAATTCCAAGGAAATGGACAGTCAGTCATCTTGTTTTTTAAGAGTGAGAATTTCATCTTTAGACCCACATAAAAAATTAAATGGTTAAAAATTCGCTTTTCCAAAAATTTAAAAAACAACTTACGATTTTTCGTTTCCTCATAATTCACTGTAGAAAGTATCAAAAACAAATTCTGTTGTTTACGCAGTACTCGTTGATGTATTCTTGAAAGCTTATTAGATTATTAGATGAGTTTTTAACATAAAAATGATAGCTATTACAACCTACTTGATTTGGGAAGGGGGTCGCAAAGGGGGTCTTCAAATTTTTGCGTTTCAGCCCTAAATGGGAAAAAGTACTTTTTTGTTATTTGAGTAAAATTCAAAATGGCGAATCACACAAATGTTGAAGGGGGCTGAAGAAGGGGCAGATAGCTTAGCTTTTTCGTTTTTAATCTTATATGAAAGAGTAAGTCACGGACACAAACATATCCAAATTTCAGCTTCTTAATTTTATTTTGAGGAAAGTTGAAGCAAAAAATGGCTTTTTGTCTCACCACGTTTAGGTCTAGTATTCATAAAATTCTCTCAAAACTTGGTGAGGGGCCTTTCTTGAAATTTCGAGGAAATACTTTTTTTGTTTTTTCGATAAAATTCAAAATGGCGGATCACTCATCAAATTTTGAGGGGAGCTGGAGAGGGTAGGCAAATAACTCAAAATTTTCGTTTTTGAATTAATATAAAAGAAGTAGTCGCGGACACCAACATGTTCAGATTTGAGCTTCTCAAGTGCAGTTGGAGGGAAGTTGGAGTCAAAACGGCTTTTCGAGGAAGTTTTGAATCATTAAATTTTTCGAATCTTCCATATCTACCTCTAAATCAACTTGGAGAGGTCAAACTTGGTGTGTAGGGTTAGTTAGTGATTAGAATATGAACTCTTGAATTTGGGTCAGAATAGATACAATTGGCGGATTATCAAAATTTGAGTGGAGCTTGAAGACTCTCAAATTGGTAAAAATGTAATTAATATGAACTCATATGATTATTGGAGATAAAAAGCTTGCTATTTTAAATTCACCTTCATACATGATGTTGGAGGGGAAAAAGAGGACTTATCAACCTGAAAATGTGATGGTGGTACACTAAAGGTGAACATTTTTTCTGGTGGTGTCATATGATAAAATGTATACAAGTTACTAATTTATTCTGGTTTTAACTTCCCAAGTGAATTTGGAGGGGAGTTGGAGCCAAAAAACGCTTTTGAAGCGGAAATTGCTGTAGGATAATAGGATATTTCATGAACCTTCCATACCTCCTCATATCACCAAATCGACCTAGAAAGATCGAACTTTGTATGACCAGAATATGAGCTCTTGAATTTGGGTCAAAATGAATTCAAAATTGTGGATTTTAACAATTTGAAGTTGATTCGAGGAACCTCAAGTAGTTATAATTTGAGAAATAGGTGTTCATATGATTATTACATAGCAAGGAATGCTACATTTGTTCTAAATGTTTCTTGTTGAGTGGTTTGGAAAGTGACAGGACAGGGGTTTTCAGACTTGCTATTGGATGTGGCCTGTAGACAATTAGAGCTGAATGGGTTAGCAACGTTATTTTCAAACGTGCAAGCCCCAATTAAAAACTCAGCTCCAGTGATGCGGCAAAGCTGCTTACATTTTTTTTTTTTTTTTTTTTTCAATATTGGGTAAGGCAGACCTTCTTGTGGGAAATCGATTATAATGAAGGCAAATTTTTGACGTAATCGCATACTTGGAATTTAGTTATTTACCCATTCAAAAATTTGTTATCATCGAGTATACCTTGGAAAATTTGAAAACATGTTATTCTCCGGATGTATAAAAATGTGTATGTAGTAGGAGGAGGGAGGACAGCCGCCAGATTCATTTCATATTTGTTTTGATGAAAAGTCCTTTTGGAAAAATTTATGGTTATATCTCTAGAAAGAGAGTAGGACTAGAGTGAGCATTGAAAAAAATTTTCTCATTCAATCTTAGCGTACGTCAGGCTGACACTGATTAAAGTTTTCATTTGTGCTAAATTTGAAATTTTGACTGTCGAAAAATTTTCATTATATTAACTTATCCTCGTAAAAATCGTAGAAGATTAATTGTATTTTAGAAGCTGATAAATTGATAGTTTTAATTTTCCTGTTTCGATATTTCCTCGATTGTCTAGTTTACTATACGATTCGAACTCAAATTTTCTTTATTTTTTGAACATAATTTTATTCGATCGCGAAGACTGAAAAAATGATAGTTTCATCATACAGTAGTCGTAAAATGACCTAATATGACACTCGAGAAGGTATAAATTTTTTCTTCTAGGAAAAGATAAAAAATATTCTTCGAAAGCTTCATAATTGCGTCTACGTTCACGACAAAAATATGTTGGGCGGATACTGCGACATTTTGTCCTTCAGTAATTGCAATTCCAATTTAAAACCAAAAACGCACGCACATCTTCGAGCGAACACGTTTCGGTTATTTCACCGAAGCAAATAATTATAATGACTTAAAAATAGAACTGCATTATATTGGGCGCGCTATTGGCTATCAACGGTCGAGCATTATTAATATTTCGCGTTACTATTGCAGATTGTTAAAACTAAAAGAAGAAATGCTGGAGAGAATTTTATTCAAGAAACGCCATTTAGATTGCCAAAATAAACCGGAATTGGATGCGAATCTGAATAAAATGTATAAAAATTTCGTCACGTCTTCTACGGTTTCTATTGATCAAATTAAAGTGAGTTAATGGCGTGCTCCGCTCTCTGGGTGTAATGGTAGAAGAAAACGTAATTAATTAATTTTTGCGCGATTTTGCAGCCAACCCGAAACGAACCGAGTCCTCCGACCAACATTAACAATCACGTTACAATGGTGCCAGTGAGCAGCAGTGGCTCTTCGGCGAACGCTTCGAACGGCACGTTGAATTCGACGTCGCAAGACTTATTCGGCGGTAAATCAGCCAATAGCTCGGCCACGGTCACCGAAAGTGCTGGTGGTAAATCCCGACAGCATCGCCCGATTTTGCCTAAGCCGCCTGTAACGTCCGCCCAAGCGGTCCAACCGTCGCACGGTTCGCACACTGGTCTGGTGCCGCCGCACCCGCAGCAGCAACCGCAACAACCCACCTTGCTACCGCATTCGTCGCAGCCGCCGCAACCGTCGAATATGATGCAGCAGAGTGCGTCGTTGTTGATCGATCAAAACTCGGTGATCGGCGAAGGCCGGCAGGGACCCATTGTGGATGTGAAATCGATAATCGCCGATTTTCGGTCTAAAAATCCGGACTCGTTGCCTAGAAGAGGACGTAGGAGTTTGGTACCGTTTGCCGGACGTATACCGGATGGCGGACCTGGTCCGAGATTTTTAGGTAATACGTCGTTACTGAGCATGGCTAATATGGCGATGGGATCCGGGAGTCATGTTCGAACGTCCGTGTCATCTACTACGCATAATGATCACAGGCCTGGTAGTTTTCTTATCGGTGAGTAGAGAGAGATACGAAAGATATTGTCCGGGAGGTGACGTCCATCGACGTTTCGAGAGAGACAAAAAGCATTAGTGCTCGCAGATGTGTAAGGGTATACTCAAATAATATATGGTATATTTATTTATTCATTTTTGGATGTTGTAGAAGAGTTCTACATTGCTGTAAAAAACATGCTGTCTTCACCCGTTGCAGTACAATTTTTTTATGATGAGGGAGCTTGGTGAGATGTCAGTTTTTCGATTGCGTTTATCTCAGCTATCATTGGTCGTAGGTGAAAAAATTTTATATGAAAATAAAGGACTTTGGATTTACAAGAAATTACATTATATACCTTTTTTTCTTACGACCCATATTTTTTGAGTTATTAGCGCCAGAATACGCTGCCTTCACCCTTGAAATGCAAAAGATTATCAAAATTATTTTTTGACGATATCTCGCTTATCGGCACGTATATAGGAAAATATCTCAGTTAAAAAAATTAAGAGCATAAAATTTGAGACCAGTCAAGCGGATCATTGTTTCATAACCCCAATGGGAGAAGTGCAACTCTAGAGTCCCCTCTAAAATTTGGTTAGCATATTAAACCCCCCTCCCCCTCCCGAAATGACAGACTGGTTACGAGCATGTTTTGCTCTAACATTGATCAATAAACGAATTATTTGTGATGAGTTTTTTACATCAAAATTACGTCTTTTCTTTTGCATGTACGATATATCGCATTTCGAGTTTTAAATATAAATAGAAAAATTTCTACAGTAAAAGTAGTGAAATTATGAAATAGCGATAATTGATTAATAAATCATCGATTAATCGATTGTTCAAAATTTCGATTAATCGATTATTCAAGATATCGATTAATCGATTATACAGTTGAATAATTTGATTATTTCCGTCGCTATATTCCCGTTTATTTACGATCGGTGATAGCCTCGATTTAAGCGAAAAACCAAATTGTATGCCATAAAACTCCATTCAAATGTTTAGGAGAAATTGCTGGTATCCATAATTTGTTACAAATTTCGTTCTTTTCATTTTTTAACTGAGGTTTTTTAAACGTAGAAGTGGCAACTAGAGAGATATTTTCAAAATAGAACAGTCTTTTAATATTTGAAATTTTAGGCTTAACGGTGTCTTTACTATTCGAAAGACTAGAAGCTATATCCAAATGATTAGAGCGGGATTATCGTAATCTATTATATAAATTAAGATCGGTTTTTCAAGGTTACGGCATCACGTCTGAACCGCCGGAGCGATCAAGACGAAAATTGTACCAACGAACGCGCAATAACGCGCGCATGGTTTGTGTGAAATAAAGTTTCCGAAAAGTGCGATATTCGGGTCGTAATTAAGCTCCGAAGTGCCCCAAAAACGATGACTTTCATAGACGTTTCGGGGCGGTAACTAGTTCAGGGGTAAGACGTGGTTGGTTTTCGTTTCGAAGCGAGCGCGTACGTTCGTACGCTGGCGCGCCGGGAAGTGGGGTGGTTTAGTTCTTCCAGTTGACGCACTGTTACCAAGCGAGATACTTTTTACCTTTAGGTGTGCGTTGCGTGTGTTCTTCGATTCGACGCAGTGTTACCGCGCGAGATATTTCATCGGTGTTTTTAATAGGGAGCGTCATGGTGTTTTTTTCTGTGTCTAACGATAAGTTGACTTTCTCTTTTCGTTTTTTTTTCCTGAATTGACTTTCTTTGTTTCTTTTTTTGCGTATTTTTTTTTTATTATCCAGTGTGATAGTGTGTTTTGTGTATTAAATGCCTACACCGCGAAAAAAAGATATTGGGCGCAACTCGCGAGTTAACCGTCGAGTTGCATCTTATAAAAGAAAACTTAAGGAAGCCTCAGGCAGTGCTGTACGTAATCATAGCAACACTACACCTGTTACGAAACATTACGGTAATAACCAGAATTTCTTTGTCACGAGGATAATAACGATTTACATCACTTCCCTTCACAGATAATAATACTTTATGCATTCCAAGTTCTTATAATTAGTTGAGTTTTTAACCCCAAAACGACAGCTATTACAGCCTACCTGATTTGTGAAGGGGAGGGTGGGGTCTTCAAATCTTTGCGTTTCAGACCATTTGTAATCATCTGGCTATGTCCAACTTTTTGGTATATATGTATATAGTTTTTTTTTTCGCTTGTAGCGCGGGCAGGAATTTACAAAACTTGGTGAAGGACTCTATTTGGAAATCTGACGAAACGATATTTTTTATTTTTTCGAAAAAATTCAAAATGGCGGATCATTCAAATTTTAAGGAGAGCTGGAAAAGGGGCAAATACCTCAATTTCTTTATTTTTGATCTCATATGAAAAAGTGAGTTACAGACACCAACATATCCAAATTTCAGCTTCCTAAGTGCATTTTGAGGAAGGTTAGAGCAAAAACCTGTTTTTTGTGAAAATTCTGTTTTTTGTGGCCCGCGCGTAGCGCCGGCGGGTATTAATGAAATTTGCTCGAATTTTGGTGAGAGACTTCTTAAAAAAGAGCAAATATATTTTTTTGAAAAAATTCAAAATGGCGGATCACTCAAAATTTGAGGGGTGCTGGAGAAGGGGTGAATACCTCAAATTTTTATTTTTGATCTCATATGAAAAAGCAAGTCATGGACACCAATATATCTAAATTTCAGCTTCCTTAGTGCATTTGGAGGAGAGTTAGAGCAAAAAACGGTTTTTTGAGGAAGTTTTGAGTCATGAAATTTCTTGAATCTTCTATATCTCCTCACCAAATCAACCTACAAAGGTCAAATTTTGAGGGTAGGGTTGGTTGGTGACCAGAATATGACCTCTTGAATTTGGGTTAATATAGATCCAAAATGGCGGATTATCAAAATTTGAGTAGAGCTTGAGGAGCCTCAGATTGGTAAAAATGTAATTATTATGAACTTAGATGATTATTGGAGATGAAAAGTATATAATATCCCCAATTCACTTCCATACATGATGTTGGAGGAGATAAGGAGGGGGTTATTGACCCTAAAATGTAGTGAAGGTATAAGAGAGGTCGAAAATTATTTATTGTCGTGTCTCATGATAAAATGAGCCCAAGTGACTAACTTATACTGAGTTTAGCTTCCTAAGTGAATTTGGAGGGGAGTTAGAGTAAAAAACCTGTTTTGGAGGAGAAATTACCATAGGAAATTACATTAATCATCAATATCTCCTCAACAAATTGGCTTACAAAGGTAAAACTTTGAGGGTAATCCAATTTTTTGTGAATCAAAAGACCTTTATTTGCGTGTAAAAATTTTTCCACCTACGGCCGCTGGTAGCTGAGATAATTTCAATCAAAAAAGTGTATCCCCTAACTCCTCTACAAAGAAAAAATGGAACCGCAGTCGAAGGCGACAACATAGTTTTTTATACTCGGGGAGAATTCCTCTACGACATCCATAAATAGAATTTCCTTCCGCTTGAAATGTCGATGGGACACATCAGCTTCTGGATTAATAGGGAGGCATCTTTATTAATGTTGTTTTTTTCCGCAGGTCAAGATAATTCTATTCAAACGTCTTTGGGTCGAACGGAGATGCAAATGCGTCATCCGAATATCGATTCGTTGATGTCAACGCTGAACGCGGCCGCCGCTGCCGGTAACTCTAGTCAGCCGAACAGTAGCTCTAATTCTAATAATAGTAATAATAATAGTTTTCAAGAAGCATTAGTTAAATTCGCCAAGATGAACGAAAAACGCGATATGTCGTCGAACGCCGGCCTTCACTTGGGCTCCGGTAAAGGAGGATCGCATTTACCTCCGCCGCCGCCGTATCCGGAGGTTACCCTTCATCCAGTGCTCGTTCCTCAATCTTCGGGTTCGCCCCCAGTGCAGAATTCCTTGTTACACGGTATTCTTACGAAGTCGAACGCGGCTGCTGCAGCCGCGGCTAATCAACACCATCCCAGTAGTACGGTCGGTAATGCGGCCGCTATGAACGCCACATCGGTTGGTAACATACAACACCGACCTACCACCTTTTCGCCTACTTTAGCCAGATTGCTAACGGCTCCCGAAAGGAATCGTGTTAGTAGATCGGCGGTAGGGTCGTCGAGTAGGAATACCAAGTCGACGCTCAATGAGATTTTAAACTCCAAAGTAAGATTTATCGACGTTCTGGCAGTGGCGTAGGTAGAGATAGGGGAATTTTGGCGGATTTTTGATTTAAAAACATTCGAAAAATCAAAACTGTAATAATAATGAAGTTTATTAGTAGCTGGCTCTAAAGAGCATACGTATATTAGGTTGGATACGGGTGGTCATTATTATATAATATATAATTATTATTTTTTTGAAGAAAGGTGAAAAGTATTATAAGAAATTACAGGATGATTGATGATACGTTCGAAAATTCCATTTCTTAAATTTTTTTTTTTCTAAATGAGTAAAAGAACGAGGGAAGAGCTGAAAGGCTCTTGCAAAAAAAGGGCATGATTCATATTACCTCGAAGCGGAAAATTTCTTGCTATGCCACTGTGTTTAATAATTCGCCGATTTCAGCCTAGTTGTTAATTCTTACTCGAACTTCGGTTTCAGAAAACACGCACCGAAGTAACCATTACCCCAGTGACCACCAGTGCAGCATGCACGACGAAGAACGGCTCCGATGTTGTTTTGGTAGTTGATGATTTTCTTTAAATATTGAAATTATACGCGAACGTGATATGTTAAATTGTGTGATTTCTATGTTACAGGACGACGACGACGAATCCGAAGCTGCCGATCGTTTGGTAATTGATGAAGGAAGAGAAGTAGCTGCTGAAAGCGCATCGAACGTTATTCCAGCTGATCAAGTTCCTGAATGCCAGGGTTGTCATAAGAAAGCCGCTCAATTTGTATGCGCTGGTTGTGGGAACCAGTGGTACTGTAGTAGAGAATGCCAAGTACGTATTTGTCGATAAACATGTATGTTAGTCGGGCTCGAAATGATATTCAAAATGTCCCTTTTGTTTGTAGGTACAAGCTTGGGAAGATCATTCAGAAATGTGTTCCGGTTAACGGATACCATAAGACTAAAAAATTTTTACTTCGCATTCAGCAACGAATAGTCAGAACGATCTCTTAGCTTTTAAATTAACGGTCACGTACATTTTATAAAACTATTCATAACCTGTATTCGTTTGACAAAATTTTCAACATATTTTCTTTTTTATTTATTTTAAAATAAGTAACTACTGTATTTGTGTATAACTGTGTATAAACAATATTAACTAGTCTGTGGAGGTCAGTTTCTTGCCACGAAAGTGAACGTGTTGGATTTTATGGTTTCGTTACTACATCGTTCAAATTGTTCGTTTTTAAATCAAAATTTAGATAAAAATTGTATCGAATTATCATCGCTGTTTTATCCCTGAAGTGTTACCATCGTGTTTCTCCTCCTTTTTCAACAATTGATTTGTTTTTTATTGAATGCTAGACGAAGGGCCCATCTAAACGGAATTTGTAGTTTTAATTGAAATTGTTGCTGTTGTAAAATTTTGCCGAGGAGTTTTAGTAATTTATTTATTCTTTTATTTATTTATTTTTTCTCTTTTTTTATTTATATAACGTAAACATATCTATACAGTTGTAAAGATTAGGTTTGATAGTTGAAAAATTTTTTAATAATTGAAAATTTTTTAACCATTAGTTAACTTTCTTTTATTTATATTTAATATTACTGTTTCGGTAATATTTCATTCGATTTAGTCTTTTATTTACTTTTTTCATTTGATAATTTCTTGTAAATTTTTTGTTCCCTTTTTAATAATAATTAATTGTAAGAGCGATCCTAATATATTTTCTTTGTATAAAATTATTACTTTTTCATTTATTAATGAATTGAAATTAATTTACATTATTTAATAAATGTTGTATTTTTACGTTCTTTTAAATTGTTTTTTTTTGTATTATTTTTCATTCCAAAATAATTCTTATTGAGGTCAGGATTTGCAAGTCTACCTTTATTGAAAGCTATCTATTTTAACTTTGAAACCGATATTTCTCGCGAAAAATATAGTATGAAGAGAAACTCTTTGCAATACTTCTTGTAATTGTAACACAACTAAATCAAAAGTAAATTTTCTCGAGGTTTTAGTTGCGAACCTTTCTGTAGATTTAGAAATCACTTATACTTCGAAATATTTTCTTATAGCTGTATTATTAAGATTTTATAAAGCTAGTTCGAAAAGCTTATTTTATGGTCTGTTCAGAATAAGAATACCAAAAACACCGATTACTAATGCTTGCAGTCTTAAATTTCAACATATCACCATTAAATACAAAGCTAGTTTTTCGACTGGAATGTAGTGATTGGTAATCTTATAGGCTAATAAATAGAATTTCCGGAATTCTACAACGGTCTGTTTGTAAACAAGTGGTATACTTCATTCGTGGTTATGATATTTAGAAACATTTAGTGAATAAAATATGAATAAATTTATTATTGGCTTGGAGATACGTAGATTTGATGAAAGAATCCACACAAAAAAAAACATCTTACTCCATATACCCAAATTACAGACTTTCATCCATTCATGGATCCTGCAAACTCGTTAAAAGAAATGAGTAATACCATGTTTAGTCAAAAATATTCGAAAATTTATATGTAATTTACTCCTGGCTTGGAACAAAATTTGATGTTTTAATGGTAACATTTTATCAGGTGCGGATCTAGTGATTTTATGGAGCTTATGAAATGTAAAATGTATCAACGTGTACGTATATGTTCAAAATTTTCGATTATGATTTATTTTCTATGAGTTTTCTCTTTTCTGTTTTTTCAATTCAAAATGTAGATAGTCATTGCGCATGGAACGCGAGTAGCGAGTAGAAATTTCTGCGCGCGCATCATACTGAAAAGCGAGTGTTTTGATTTTGCTATCAGCAAAATTAAGTGATAATCTCAAAATTAAATGCTATTCTATGCGTAATTCTGTTCATGAATCATGAGAAAATCATGCTACGACGTGACTGTGATACTGCGAGTAAACATAGTAATGTGATATATTACCTCAACTAAGTAGTAAGTTTTATTTACAATAACACAAAATCACAATGGTAGATACCTACCAAGATTTTGATTTTCCGCCCGAACTACGGTGTCAGCCGCAATGTCTCGTGGCGTTCATTGGGCTAGATTTCGTCAATAACCCTACTCACAAAAATATATGGGAAATATTTTCTCAAAATCGTCATCAAGATAGATTACCCATGGAGTTCGTTCCATTTCCTTTAGAATGCACTCTTCCTGTGCAGAAGCCGAAAGTAAGAATTGATGTACTAAAAATTATAGGTTCTTCAACTCTTCATTAACTTGTACAATGATCTGACAGAGAACCCAGTACGAATGGTACATACAGAAAGGAATATTGAAGACGAATTGGATGAATAAACATCTCCGACTGATTCCTTCTGTGATCGTATTATTCTACGAGTTAGACTGGGATGATCAGTATTGGTCGGAGAAGAAGATAGAATGTGCTGCTCATATTCATTCGATCAAGTATATAAATCTTTATCGAAGTTTTTGTTGTTTAATTTATGAGTAGAGTTTGAATCATCGATGTGATTTCGTAGAACTGCGATAGAAGGTAGAAACACTAAAATCGTATTGGTGCTGATACAAAAAAGTCCTATAATAGTGAGTCCTGGTCCAGATGAAAGTTTATCGACGGAAAGAGCTTCGGAATTATGCACGGCCTGTGATTTAAATCCTAAATTATTGTTGCTACTCCATCACAACGAACATTTGCAAGGATACGTTGTTCGGTTAGTAAAAAAGTTCGAAATGTAGGGAATGATATTTGAGTGAAATAGTATATGAATTACATGTATTTTGTTCGTAGGCTCGAGAGCGTATTTTATGAATTAGCTCAGAACTATTATAATCAAGAAATACGTAATGTGAAACTACACAAGGATCATTTGGTGAAAACTTCGCATCAGTATTTATTCGTCAGACATCAATTTAAAATAGCATTTTTTAACGAAATGAAACGCGATTTAAATACTGCACATAAGTAAGCTCTTGGCAAAAAGTGGCGTTTAATATGTGTAAAATTTATATTATAATTTAATTTTCGTTTCATAGACATTACACATTAGCCAACTCCAATTTACTGGAATTGAGAATGACAGATGCGAATATTAATGAAATAAAAATTGTGGCTTCTTTCATCGCTTATAAACTATGTAAAATTTTCTTCGCTTTGAATCAACCTCGCGATGCCATCAGTCATTTCAACACCCATATTGATAGATTCCGCGGCAAAACAGGCTTACCAGAGCTTCTCTTCGAGCATTACATATGGCTCTCGAAACAGTGAGTCGAGTGAAATTTTTTGAAACGAGATCTTGCGATCCGGTACGATTTATTTTGTCTGACAGATTTTCAGTTTTTGGCGATTTATTCGAAGAAGCTGCCAGACACGGTTTGCCTGCTGTACAAGCTCGTCATCCTGGATTCTATTATGAACAAGCTGCTCAGTATGCTACTTTGCGTAAGAAACTCACCACTGATATTTATAAGGTACTTATTTGTTTGTTTAGGAATTTCATTTGTGTGTATGTGATGTGTGTGTAATTCATTTTATTTTGTTCAGGAGCCAATTCAGTATCCTGAAAATGATCCATTAATTGGTTGGGATAAAATAGAATTCTATGGGCAACGTCCTTGGCGTTTGGGCAGTAGAACGGAACAATTCGATGCTGTGAGAGAGCAACTAGCAGTGCTCGCTTTGCAATACAGAGAAAAATATATCGTAGATCATTCGGTACATATTTTTAGCTGAGTGTTTGACTTGAAAGCGACATTTATTACAGCTTACTTGATTTGGGAAGGAGTGGTTTTCAAATTTTGACGTTGCAGACCATTTGTAATCATCTAGCGTATGTTCGTTTATATGTTAAGGTTAAATGGTATAATACTTCTAATTCATGGAATAACTAGTAATTTTTTTATTTTTTTTTACGCTCCATGTACTACCACTGTGGCTAAGACGCGTCAAAAATAGATTTATATGGAATGATAAGAGACCTATTTGAACTAAAAATTCAGTTATACTTTTATGGACTGTACACTAAGCTGAGTGAGAAGTCGGTTGTTTGGGAAAATTTGGTTCGAAGATGTTGAAATTTAGGACATTCGGTGAAGATATGGTTAATGGTGATAAAGAGTATCACATTGTAGGCATTTAGTGGGCGGCTATTTGGAAAGTAGATGGCCATGTGTAAGAATAGTGTGACCACTGCGGACTCGACTGAGAATTATTTGATTTTTTTCTTGAATTTCATGTAATGACGAATTATATGATTGTTTTCTTTCCTTAAAATGTATGATGCATTCTTTATATAATTATACATAATAATGGAAAATAATTAAAACGAGTACATCTAAAACAAAATAATTATCATTTTAAAAATATGCAAGTTTCCATTCATTAACATCTTGAATAATAATTATTACATCTATAAAATAGTACCCCCCCCCCCACTCGTGGAGGCTCTCGCGTCCACTAAAACGTGTCGTTATTCTATACAATGATTAGTTATTTCATGATTTAACAGTATTATACCCTTTAACGCTAACATACATACGTAAGTGTCGTGGAATAAGGCTTGGGTGTTAGTGACCAAAATCACTTTTTCAAGAGAAACGCGTTTAATGTTTTGGTGTTGATTTTTTTTTTTTTTTTAATTAAAGTAGTAAACATAAAAAGCTGAAATTTTTTCTGAAGCAAGATAGACGACTGGGGCGCGATTTAAATTTTTCAGGCTTCTTTACATACAAATCTGAACAAAAAAGTCAAAAATAATTTTTTGGTCACTAACGCTCAAATCTTATTTCATAACACACACACACACACACATATATATATATCATATATATAAAGCTGCAAGGTAAAAAGTCGAAATTAATTCCAGAAAAAGTCGGAAAAAACTCCCGAACTTTTTCTATTGCACCTAGAAAGTTAATTTTTTTTTTAATCGAAAGCTCATAACGTGTACTATTAGTAAAAAATCCGAAACTCCGAAAAAGTAACCCTAAAGCCCCCAAAATTTGAGATAAATTTTGAAAATTTTGGTTTTTTCAACTTTTTACTCTATATGTCCGCGAATAATAAAGTAGTCGCGTTTTTTACATGCCATTTTAAAAAGGATGAAATTCTGAAATTCTAAACATTTCGTTCGCTTATACTTATATTCTAGAACTTGAACTCTTTGGGATATTATGGTTCAAAGTTTCGTAACACGTGCTTTTTGTTTTCTAGCGAAATAACTCGAAAACTACGCATCCTAGGTACCTACTATAAGCGAGAGAAATGTCAAGAATTCAGTCATCTATAAGATGGCATATTTCATTAATAATAATTCAAAATCACGCGAAAATGAAGAAAAATGTGGATAAAAAAGCCGCTTGGTTGGAGTGCGTAGGAAGGGTGTGTGTTTGTGTTGAACGTAGGTGTGCAAGTGTGTGCGTTTAGCGTTGACGCGTTTAACGGCGTTCAACTGCATCAACAATCAGTGTTGCAGTCTACAGAAATCATCATTTCTTAGCTGATTAGAAGTTTTTTCGACTTTATTTCTTTTTTTTTAAGTTTATACTTTGGGACTCCAACTTTTTGAAATATTATAATTAATCATAATTATTATGATTCAAAGTTTCGAAACGCGTGCTTTTCCTTTTAATGAAATATTTCGAAAACTACGCATCATAGATACCTACTATAAGCGAGAGAAAATAGTGTTGAGAAATCATTCATCTATTTGATAGCATACTTCATTAATAACATGAATTTCAAAATGACCCAAAAACAAACAAAATGTCTAGGAAAATACACTCCTTAGAATCAACCTCGTGGAGATGTGTCTATGTGTCGAACGTAGGTGTATAAGTGTGTGGGTAAAACCCTTGACGCGCTAAATTATTTGAATATTAGTATTTTTTTGCTATTAAAAAAATCAATACTTGAATAATAATAATAATAATAATATTAATAAATATGATGCTATCGTAGTAAGTAGTTTAAAAAAAAATTAGAATAAATTGATAAAAATTTTTTTCGAAATTATGGATCGCGATGAGGTTTGAACCTCCAACTTCAAAATTTCAAATCCGCAACACGCAATTTAGAGGAGTGCGCCACTTCTACACATATGGAATGCGGACAAAGTGGCTACATATTATTAACTGCGCTTGCGTCACTTATTGAACATTTTTTAGTTCCAAAAATTATATATAGAGGTCGCTGAAGTCAAAAATTTTAGTACCGTTTTAGTCATTGTAGTGAAAAGTTGTTCGTTCGCGTTGTGAAGCTTTTAACCGCGTTGTAACATGAAAAATTGAAAACTGAAAAATGTTCGACCCCACGTTTTCGTTTGTTGTAGCGTAACTTGGTGAAAGTGTAATATGTAATGAAAGTGTAAGAGAAATTTACATCATTAGAAATATACTTATATATTTTTTGAAAGAATTGCTTATACTTCTTATCTCTTACACTGTCCCATAGCGATAGCGAGCCCCGAAGGGGCGAGAAGGCAATCCGAGCGAAGCGAGGATTGCCACGGGGGTTGGGCCGCGAAGCGGCCAGGGGGCGAAGCCCCTAGTATATATATATCATGCAACTCACCGAAATCCAGATAGGCACAGCGATTACAAACATGCAGTACGGAGTCTGTCGATTACCGAACGAAGATGTACGAACTTGCCTCTTTCGCTGGCTACCCGCAAGGTTTGTAATCACATTCAACAGCAATTACTCGTCGCTTTCTAGTTGAATTTTTTTGCAAGATGAGCGATTATAAATTTTAATTTCATTAGTAATGACTGAGGATTTTATTAAAAAAAAATTTTTTTCTCTCTATTTTGAGTGTAATCGGCGATTACAGCGATTACATTGAATAACCGCCACTGATTCACTTTTATTCTTAATAGATCGTAATAACCGATAACCAAGTACTGCTAAAAGCATGCTGTATTCGGAACTCGGAATCTAGATAAAAGAATTTTTTTCGCACGATGATGTGTATTTATACTAATATTATTAAAATATACAACCAATCGGCGCCAAATTGCTGCGGCACGCTCTATATGCGCCCATTCGTCACTGTAGATAATTTGTTAATGTAAGAGAAAATTACACCATATTATAGAAATGTTTTAAAACTGTAGCCTACCTTTGTCGAACTTTGTAAAGTTTTTAATACTCTTGGTCGTACTCTTGTACAATATATTTATGTAGCTACTGCACCTCGAAATGCATTTAGATAAGTACTATACATTTGTTGAGTTTTTAGTCACGATGATCAGGTGTTAGGACTGTTATGATGTAGTTACAATATTTTATCTATAATTTATTTTGATAACATAAAAGTTTCAAAGTCACCTTTATGCACGAAAGAAAATATGATGCATGTGTAGTACGGTTTTATTTGTTTATTTTTTCATTTTTTTGTTATAATGTGTATTACTTACTCATTATATTTCATTATAGTTTACCGCCTCAGTTATCATGGTCGAGATAAAATATATTAAGTATTATTATGTTTTTGCATCCAAAATCTAAACGTTCATTAATTGGATGGGGTCAAATAAATAAAGTCTGATAGAGTTGCGGGGCGGCGTACTTCTACATACATAAGTTCGGTCGCTCTGCGAGCTTCTTATACCATTATATTGTTGCAATTAGTGACCTGTGGTGTAGACAGTAATGCATTGTTCCCTTTTCAGTAATAGATTCTATAGTGGTGCCTTTTAGTTGCTCAATTTCTTTAAATTAAAAAAAAAAACAAAAAAACAAAATACTGCTAGAAATAATTATTCTCGGTAAGATTCTGCCAACTGCTTTATTAGAATAGTAGGTATAGGTATATGACACTAAGAATTTAGACAATTTTTAATAGAGATGAATATGTTCTAACCTCATTACAACTACGCATCGAAATTTATATTCAAGTTTTCCGCTAAATTAAGAATTTTCAAAGTTTTAAAAGCTTTTATATTCGCTTAGAAATATTCGTTGAGAACATTTGACTAAAATGATAAATTCTTTACTCAGGGGTCTTAAAATTACCTATCTCCTAAATTATTAAAATACAAATTCACTTTTACTAAAAAATGTAAGTAATAATTGAAAATACGACGTATAAAACTTCACCAAGTATATCATACATGTTTCGGCGAAGTGCCATTTTTAGGTATATGTATATATATAATAATGAAACAGAATACGTACGTATTAGGTATGTTCTACATAACATAATGTAATAATTAACGACATCACACCTACATCGCATTTTAAAAAACGTTGGTGAAACATGTTTTACGTATCTACAATACTACGTGTTCGTATTCCGTTTCATTAATATACTTGCACATGCACATGAACATGGCACTTCGCCGAAACAACTAGTGCGTTTTTATGCTTATGTTGTAGTCTCAACAAATATTTTATGTTTTCTAATAAAAGTGAATTTTTATTTTAATAATATGCAAAATCTTAAAAGTGACAATTTCTTCGAAACTATTAAATAAATTGAAATCTAAAATTATTTAATCATGGAAATATTAAATCTGATGAAGAGATTATTGATGATAAAAGTCAATTTCATAACCTTTCAAAAATAAAAGGTATAGTTATAAACAAAATTATAATAAATGCTTATTTAAGTAAACAGTGATGTAGCCAAATGGTGTTTTTTTTGGGGGGGTCAATCCTTCCCCTTCACATGTCATAATTTACAATTTCCCTGACCGTGTCATAAGATCGTTTAAACGATCTGAAATTATTATATACATCCATAAGAATATCCTGTAATATCAGAGGAAGCCTTAAAAATGTTTAAAAGTTTATATTAATTTTTTTTTTTTTTTTAAACATATTTTTTCACTTTTTTGTAATTCCTGCTTCGATGAGTAAGTTGGTTAGTACGAAAAGCTTTTCTAGGTTTTGGCGTTGTGGACTCGTGTATACATTATAAAAATAAAACCTATAAATTTTTCACGAAGTTTTTTAAACCTTTCATTCCCTCAAAATTTCATACTGGCTACGCCACCGAAAGCATTCGTCATATAATAATGTTATTAGATATTAAAATTATTATTCAGGTTGTTCATCGATTCAATTCAAATAATGAAAGATATTGAAAGACGTAAGTATAATATTCTTTTCATTTTGTAGAAAACGCTTCATCGTGAAATATGTTTTTATCATTGAATCAGGACACATTTATAAAATATCTTTAAATTTTACTGAATTTCAAAGTCAATTAAAAACTGAATCTTTCACATAGATAGATAAAAATTTCAAAATAGGCCCAACAAGGGAACCTTTTGGACCGTAAACTGTTGATTACAACTGAACATATATACTTACTTACTTACTCGTGTTTTGATACAAGAATATAATCTAAATACCTTACAATGGAAAAATTTAGTTTTCAACATTTATATTTATATATAGTATGTGATTGGAAAGAGAAGGATCAACATTTTAATATGTAATTGACAAATCATGATAATCATTATAAACATAATAAAATGAACTCTTCAGAAAACATCCTACCAATATAAGGGAAGCAAAAATAGTATCAGGAGAGGAAGTTATTTTTGCGAACAGAATTTAAAATATGCGTAACAAATATTAAGAAGCTCTATTTTAACAATATTATATGCTGGTAACCTGTTTTAAATTAATCTTGAAATTTACATCTTTCAAGGAGAGCATCCCATTCAAGCTATTTTCGATTAAGTTTAAAATGAAGCTGTACGTATATGGATATTTTGATGGAGCACATTTCTTTGAAAAATTATAATATTCGGGTGTTTTTTTAAAGTGAACTGAATTCATTTAAGTTCCTTCATATTTAGGTACCTCGTACAGAAGCTTTAATTTTTTGATTTCAGATCTCCGTCATGTTCTTACTAATGATTATTGCGATAATAACGTTAATCTACGTGTTATGTAGAACACGATATCGATACTGGGAGAAAAGGAACATACCATGTCCCAAACCTACCTTTCCATTTGGTCATGCAATGGGATTCTTATTTAAAAAAGAAAACTATCACGAATTCTTGAAAAAAATCTACGACAGCTCGTCCGGTAAACGTTACGTTGGAGCATTCCAAGGCTTGACTCCTTTTCTACTAGTATGTGATCCGTCTGCTGTGATTGACGTTACGATAAAAGATCACACATACTTTGACGGCAGATATATACCATGGTTCGCTCGCACTTCCGACGTAGACAGTTTAAATCCTATTTCGGAATCGATATTCGTAAGCGAAGGAAAGCGATGGAAGGTAATGAGACAAAAATCAGTTCATGCGCTTTCTTCGTCTAAATCTCGTAAGACTCTATTAGAATACGCGGTCAGATGTATCGAACCTATAGAAATAATGATCAAAGAGTCGAAAAAAGTCGATATTCAAGACATATGCTTTAAATATGTGATTGATGTGGTCGGCTTATGGGTATTCGGCATAGAATGTAATACCATGATTGGAAAGAGCTCTTCGTTGGTGGATGCAGCTCAATTTGCGCTTGATAATAATGCCACGTTGCGATTTCTTCTCTGCGCAATACACCCGAAGCTCTTGGATATATTGAAGTTACGGGATTTCTCCGAGAAAACTTGTGAATTTTTCATCAATTTGACCCGAGATACGATCGAATATCGTAAGAAGAACAACATCCGTGTAGGAGATTTTTAGACACGCTAGTCGATATTGTCAATGAATCCGCCAATGAATCCGATCAAAACTGTAAGTATATTTTTTTGTATGTTCATGTCATCACTCAAGTACAAAGTCATCAATTATTATTCTCTTGATATACGTATTTAGTAAGATTTTCGGATTATGTAATCTATGGCAATATGTTCGGTGCCTTGCTTGCGGGATACGAAAGCACAGCTATGACGTTATTCTTCACTTTATACGAGATAACTGTGAATGAGGATATTCAAAATAAAATAAGAAATGAAATAAAATCTGTAATGGAACAACACGATGGTAAATTGGATTTAGATACGCTGAATGATTTAAAGTATCTTGATATGGTATTGTTAGGTGAGTTCTAATTCGATTCCTTTCACCACATGGTGTATTTCATTTTTTTATGTTTGAAGAGTTAATTTTATACTATTGCATTATGGATTACAGAAACTTCCAGAAAGTATCCTGGAGATAGCGCTCTTTTTCGTAAATGCACACAGGATTATGTTATACCAGAAACATCGTCTCGTATTGAAGCCGGTACCATTGTAATGATTCCTTTATACGCTTTCCACCGCGATCCAAAGTTTTACCCGAATCCTGAAAAATTTGACCCTGAACGATTTTCACCCGATAATAAGAGCTCTATACCAAAAGGAGCGTATTTGGGATTTGGAGAAGGGCATCGTTCTTGTCTCGGTAAAATATCATATTTTACCTATCTTCCTTCTTTCGTCATGTTTTAATATATTAGTTTTGATGATAATTTTTTTACGATATTTTTTGTAGGTATGAAAGCTGCAATTGCGATGATGAAGATAGCCTTCGTTAAAATATTATCGAAATATAAATTGTCTCCAAATGAGAAAACACTCTCAACGAATACATCTTTTGTGAAAGGGCTTATCTTCCTGAGATTTGAAGAAACAATTTTATATTAATTTTGAAAAACTCGATTGAAATACCTATACCTATCAAGTTTTATAATTTTATTCTTTGTTACATTGTATTACCAATTTAATAAATATTTCTTCATAATTCTCAATTGCATAATGTATAACTTGAAGATTATAAAAATGAAATGCAAATTCCGTTGAAAAAATATATACCTGGCTGTTTTAAACTCAGGTGGAAGATAAATAAAATTTATAGTAATATGTCTTTTAGTTTTTGATCAAAAATTAGGCTTTTTGCTATAATGCTATTATTAGCTAAACTTGAACAATTACGTAATTACGCGTATTTGCGATTTTTTACCGTTCAAAATGATATCAACAATATCATCAATATCAAATATAAATATACAAGTTTACCTAAAAATAGTATACATAGTAAACCAAAAAATAGTTTACAAGAACTTGATGACAATAGCAAAGACGTCATTTTCTTGCATAGTAATTTAGAATCTTACTCTAATAGGCCTAACCACTTAAAGAGTTGAAAATATTTGTTTAGCAGATTTTGTTGCTGAATACTCTACATCAAGCAATATGTAAGACAATATTGATACACATACTTACTATGGAAATATATGATGAAAAAATTGAAAATAATGAAGATTTTTAACGATAGGTATCGTAATGATACTAATGAAAATGATTCCACGATAAATGAACAAATAAGTAGTAAAACAAAACTTTCTGCATATTCGTTGAAAAAACCCTAATAATTAAAATTATTAGATTTATGTTCGATGTAATCAAGATCTCGATATATATATATATAATTATGTGCGTGAAGTATAAATGTTATTGAATTATGTCGTCTACCAAAATATGTTGAAGTAAGGCGCTATAAGAACAGGTATAATGGAGCCGCCATCTTGGCTCGTTTTTTACCGCTTCTAAAACACTAAAAAACACGAAAACAGTGGCTCCAGGGAAATATTGATAATAACATTTTTTGTAGGGGATGTAAAGATTGAAATTTAATTTGCTAATAATCTGTAATAGAGGGTAGAAAAAATTGAAAGTTTTTCATATTAAAATTTTCATCAAATATCAAATATTAATATACTATTGGAAAGCTCCTCTTTACATTCTCCACACAAATTGTTATTATCAAAAATTTCTTCAGACTCACTGTTCTCCAGCAATCAGTGGAAAAAGGCGAAGAATTTCCCCATTAAAAACCATGTTGTTTACGTTAAGTACGAACCAAGATGGCGGCTCCATTATACCTGTTTTTATAGCGCCATAGCTGAAGTAATTTTATAAATTTTTAAAAATAAATAAGAAAGATATTATGTGAAAAGGGACATGACGTAATGA
Source organism: Phenacoccus solenopsis (assembly GCA_009761765.1). Lineage (NCBI taxonomy): Eukaryota > Metazoa > Arthropoda > Insecta > Hemiptera > Pseudococcidae > Phenacoccus > Phenacoccus solenopsis. The sequence goes on along the minus strand of VFXL01000100.1, from coordinate 8,397 downwards.
AAAATAAACCAATAAGTAATTCGATATTTTGTTACTACGGGTTGTCCATTAGGTGGCGCAGTTGTTTATTTGATCTGTGGTCAGAGTAGGGTTTTTGCTGGTTAAAGCAAACCCCCTAAAAACGATAAAAAATTACCAAATATGATCAAAAACTGATCCCAAATGATAAAAAATAAAATAAAAACTCTATGAATTTGAAGGTATACTGTGTTACAGGAACTGTGCTTTCAATTATAGCTTGTTCGCATTTTTAACCTTGCCTACATTGTCAAATAGCTTCTCAATCCCATATAGATCACACGCGTTTCGTACTGAATTCAAAACCCCACTTAATCCCTCCCAAAAGCACCGAAGAAGTTAAATTCGAAGTATGTAATAATTTTTGTTCACAATAATCATAAAAACACGAATTTTTCAAAATTTTAGGTTTATAAGGCATTTCAAACTTTCCTAAAATTTTGGCCATGCACTACGTACTTTTAATGGATTGTAATCCAAATTCGTGGAGGAATCCAAGGCCACACTATGGGTTTTGCCGCCATAGGCTGAGCCACTTGGGCATCCTCAAAACTTGCTCAAATTTCAGTCATTGATTCAAATTTGACGGATTATATTCTGGCCTACAATTTACTCCAGATACGAAGTTTGAATTTTTCAGGTAGATCCAATGAGGAAAAATGTATGAGAGGTTCAGGAATTTTCATGATTGAAAAATTCCTCAAATGACTATTTTTTGCTCTGCTGAATTTTAGATATATATTTGTTTCATGACTCACTTTCCATATGGTACCAAAATCCGAAATTTTGAGATATTTGCCCCTTCTCTATCCTTTTCAAAATTTGAGTGAATCTATTTTGGAGCGAATAAAAAAAAAAGAAAATGGTTCTTTTGAAATCCACAAAGAATCTCTTACCAAGCTATAGAAATAATACATATATCGAAAATTTGGGACAAATAACTTGAAAAGCAAAAATATGGAGTCTCTCTCCCCATCTCAATCTTTCCTTCCCAAATCAAGTAGGTTGTAAATTTGGCTATCGTTTTACTTTAAAAGAAAGAAACTTCTCGCTCTCAGGGTGCGATTTGCATTCACGAGTTTAAAAATCGATATCAACGTCATCATGAGACAAGTTTATGAGAGTTAATCAAGTGTAAAGTATCAACTAGTTTTTCGAAGAAAACAAGAACGATGTTTGTGATTTAACGATTCGCCCTGCGTTATTTGTAAATAAAGTATTTTTAATTATTCCTGCCAATGGTGATACATTAAAAACCGGAGAGCTCCTCTTACTAAGAAAATCATCTTCGTGCGTCACTATGCTTTTACCATAGTGGTCTTGCTGCGCAAAAGGCATCCACCCGGAGGAAAACAGACTATGATGATACTAATACAAATACATCGTTGGATAGAATTAGTATAAATTGTTTAATTTTCCGAACATCTAGCATCAGTATTGAATATCGTTTCGTTGTGCTGTAATCGTTCGAAAAGTATTTGTGTAGCTTGAAAAATATTATTTTTCCAGCACTTAGTCATGTCGAAGGTTCTGCCGGTGAGTGTTATTTTTACAATGATGCCATGTTTATAAATTCTTTTACGTTAAGTAATTAAAAATTGTTTATTTCAAAATTTAATGCATACTTATTTATCGATCAATAAATTAATGAAAATTAAATGAATAGCTACAAAAATAATAATGGTAATAATAGTTATATATTTAAGCGCGAATTCCTTCATCATTTTTTTTTATTTATTTATGTATTTATTAAAAAAAAAAAAAAAAAAAACAACAACTAAGAAAATAAATATTGTAATCCAACTATTTTTTCATCATTTTATTTGTATTTAATCCACTTTTTTTTTTAATAGGACTTTTTTAACTGCGTAGTTTATTACGTCCTACTATTATTATTTTTTTTCTTTTTTAAAGCTCAAGAATTACTTTGAGAAATATTTACAATTATCATCAAGTGTCAAATCGAAAATCGAAAAACATTAAAATTCATTTCAAACATTTTTTCTTCCATCTATCACTATATGTATTATAAATTATATATTATTGCTATCAGTGGTGAATTTAACGGTCGGTAAATGAGGAATTATCGACTGGGCCCAGGCGAAGGCCCCGGCCCCAGGCTGGAAGGGCTCATGAATAATTAAACGTATACTATATTTGCGGCAGAGAAAAAGATCAAGGAAAAGTTGGTGTTCAATTTTTTCAATTTTAACTGAGTGTGATTTTTATTTTTATTCTTAAAAGTTTTAATGGAAAAATCCATTTTCCATTATATCTCATTTTACTTACTGAAAAACAGTTTTTAATGCATTACACGTTTACAACAGACTTGGTTTTAAAAATGATTAATTTTCAATGTAATTACTCACTTAGTTGTTTTCTTTTTGTGGTACCGATATGTACATTTAATTACCTATTTGATTTTTTTGGTACTTGGTTGTTTCTTTTTTGTGATAATAGTGAATATTTTTTTATTACGATGAGTAAAAAAAAAAAAATGTTCATTTCTTGGGCTCCTATGCAGCCCATTTGCCGACTGGGCCTTTTCCCTTGAATCCGCCTCTGATTAGTATTAGATAGAAGTACCCAAATTTATTGTAGTCCAACTATTATAATTATTACATAAAATAATATGTTTCTGAAAGTTTTAATTAATTAATTGCATTTTTTTCTCCCTTAGATTATATTTTCATGCCTTTTCTTGGCCACCATCATTATGCAAGTCTTGGTTATCGCTGAACCTGAACCTGAACCCCAATTTGGATACGGTGGTTGGAACCGTGGTGGTGGTTGGCGTGGCGGTGGTTGGTATGGCGGTGGTTGGAATGGCGGTGGTTGGAATGGCGGTGGTTGGAATCGTGGCGGTGGTTGGAACCGTGGCGGTGGTTGGTTCGGTTAATAGCTTTCGTTAGTTCAGATAAATATCTGAATTCGAACGTTTCGTTTTCTAAATGTATGTATTTTATATTAACTTCTCTGTCATTTATATAATCATTTGTATTGTACTTTTTTAATTTTTATAAATAAATTTTTTTTTGTTGAACGCTTTAAATTGATTTTCTTTTTTGAATTTAGTCTTCGATTATTCAGTGAAGGTATGTGATTACGTTTATATTCGATCCATTTTAATCAATACGTTACCAAGTAAATTTATTGAAATATACCTAAGTAATCATTGAAAGTCATAATTAACATATCTTCAGTATAACAATATACGAAATTTTTCCATCAATATTACGTACAAAAATACACTCCTCAGATCTACGAAGCGCACAATTCAAGTCCAATAATGATGTCTTTTCCGAGGTTTAATAGATACTCACTATACTACAAATGATTTTGCCAAACGACGTCGTACCTGTCTGTAGTCATGGGTACTTGAATCACTTTTCAAGTTTTTATTGACTACAAGTGGTTGCAGTGATATTGTAGTGGGAGAAAGACGCATGGCAAAACATCAACAAATGAAAAGTGGCAGGCAAAGAGACCGCGGGAAGTGCGCCAAACACCTTCTGATCGTATTATCATGACTTCGTTATTTCCATTTCTTAACATGAGTCTTATGCTTTCACCAACACTAAAGATCAGTTTTTTATGTTTACTCTTTTCCATTTATGTCTGTGCTTTTTGTAGTGTCTATATTTCCCACATTGTGATATATTGTAAAAAAATTCTCAGAGCCCCAGAAATGAAGGAGCCCAGCATACTATCACGCCAAAGTACATCATCTAGTTAGCCCTGTCCCTTACAAGAAATCACATTTTAAATGCGCTGTTGTTATTTAGGCACCCAGAAACCTAAACGCATCCTTGATGCTTGGGTACTTCCTGTTTTCAGTTCTTTTAAATACTACACACTACACTGCAACTTTTTTTGCACCACTTATAGTAATTATTTTTATCCCGATCATAACTCATTGCAATAATTGTTCAATAATTCGTTGAAGTTTTCGTTCTATAATTCGCCGAATCATTCGATAATAAATGTTTATTTTTTCCTACAATGTCGTTACATGCGCTTTATGGATGATAATGACATCATCAATGAAGCGTTTGTAGAGGGGATAGGATAATTCTTACAAGCGTAACCGGTGATGCCGACAAGTGTGTTTACTAGCAGTACACAGTATTCACCAGTCATTGGTGAGATGAAGTGGTGGTTGGGAGTATTGCTCGTTTCCGACTTCAGGTCGAAATTGAATTAGTTTTTATTATTTTTTTCGTTTATTTGTTATGTAATTAGGTAGAATTTTTCGAATCAAGTTCCTATTTGATAATCTATTAGTATTTTTATTTTTAAATATTTTATTTAAGTTTTTCGTATAATTATTGAACACATAAGTATTTCATGTTATAATGATGGAATCGATTGAAGAAACTGAAGTGAGTTAACAATAGGCTAATAAAATAATTCTTTTTATGAAGAAGCAGTTTCGTATTTGAATTTGCTTTTTCACATTTTACCAAACAATGAGATACTTATTAATGAAATTCAATAAATATTTCTCTAAATAAACGTATTATTAAGCCAACATAGTATTATGTGGTACACTTTTTCCCATCTTCATGCATTATACCTATTTACACAAAATAGTATAATTTGTCTGTGCTCATGTGATCAGTGCATATTGTGATTACTTCAGGTTAAGCATAACTCTGAAAAAAAATTTCAACTTCCTTTAAAGATTTTTATAATGTCATAATAAACCAAATATGTGCATTACATTTTCTCTAAATTAAATTTTTAACTTCTGGTTAGCTTTCCTTCATAAACTAAGATTAGGTAATTTATTTAGAATTTAAAAAGTTGTATGGAAGGGCCCTTACTTGAAAGCATCATGCAGGAAGGAAATGAAAATTGTTCCAAACTTGAAAATTCTAAAATTTCTTTGAATGAACAAAAAAGACAAACCCTTAAATGAAATATAAAATAGAGAAAGAAAATTTAAATAATCTGAAAGTGTTTGAAAAAATTTGAAAATGTTCAAAAGTAAAAAATTGTGAAAAAGTTTTGAAAAAAAAAAAGTTAAAATATTTGGAAATGTTGAAAAATTGTCAAAAATCTAGAAAAATTTGGAAATATTTAAACATAAAATTAATTGAAAGAGGTAATGCCAAAATATGAAAAATAGAGATAAAAAAATTTTGAATTTAACAAATTAATTATGAATGATCTAGTATTAAAAATACAACGAAAAAGAACGAACAGACTAAAAATCGAAAATTGTAATTACCTATATTGTTATTTTAGAGTCTAAATCTCTCAGGAGCTCTTTTTTCTATGTACGAATGTACATTCTGTATACACATTGTAAAATACTCATTACATAATGATATTTTCAAAAAGTGGTGAAAAAAATTCAAAAAACGTAAGCAGCCATGTCGCATTACTGGAGCTGAGTTTTCAATTGAGAGGTTAGCAATCCCCTTCATGTCTACAGGCCACATCCATTACCAAGTCTGAAAACCCCATAATTATTTTATATATTATGAACACATATTTTTCAAGTTATAAGCAGTACTTAAGCTCCTTAAATTTTACGATCGCCATTTTGAATCCACTTTGACCCAAATTCATGAGGTCATATTCTGGTCATCAACTAATCCTTCATACAAAGTTTGACCTTTCTAGGTCGATTTAGTGGGGAGATACGAAGATGGATGAAGTTTCCTGTAGCAATTTCCCCTCCAAAAGCCATTTTTTGCTTCGACTCCCCTTCAAATGCATTTGGAGTGTCCTTGACTCATTTTTTATATGAGATCAAAAACGAGAATTTTGAATTATTTGTCCCCTTTCCAGCGCCATTCTGAGGTGTATCGAAAAATCAAGAAAGTACCTTTTTTACATATTCAAAAAGAGTCACTCACCCAATTTTGAGCGCTATGCGTGAAGGAAAAAAATATAAATACCAAAAAGTTGGAAATTTGCCAGATGATTACAAATGCTGTGAAACGCAAAAATTTGAAGACCCCACCCTCTCCAACCCTCCTTCCCAAATCACGTTGGCTGTAATAGCTATCGTTTTTATTGAAAACTCAACTAAAAATTAAAACTGCAACTAGGTAAGTGGAATAGATTAGAATTTTTACTTATATGTATTTTCTTATCGTGGCAGATAAGGGTTGAACAAATTTTTTTAAAAGGTTTTTCTCCCTATTTTTTCTTGAAGGAAGGAAAGTAAGTGCTAATGGAGAGCACGTCGAGTATGGGCGTATAATTATGGTTCATTTAATTATAACGTTCGTATGTTGAGTCTCCCCCCTCCCCCTCCCAAGAAAAACTTTCCATTTACTGCCCTACTTCCAAAGCATCATAAAAAATTAAAAAAAATGGAGAAATTGTATCTAATTTCAAAAATTGTAGATAATTTGCTGACTTTGGAGTCTGCTCTCACCTATGAGGCTATGATGTAGGGTAAGAGGAAAGCGAAAACCCTCTTTGTCTTGTTAATACTGGATCATTTATTATTCGCTTTAATTATTAAATCTTATTTAATAAAATTCTTCTTTGCCATATTGACAAAACTTTTTTTTTTCAAGATCTTACCATTGAACAGGCATACGTGCTTGCAACTATTAGAACGTTCGGGCGAAGACATATCGGACGTGACTGTGCTGAGTTTCAAAGTCAACATTAACGATACAGCTCACTCGCATCTTTCCTCCAGTAGAGATATATTTCGTATACTCATACACTACGAAAGGGACTTGGAAATGCAACATAAAACTATGCTCATGAAAGCTCCCCTCATATCGCCATATTACCGTGTCCTAAATCAATTTGGAGTTCACAACAAAGAGTATCTTTTATATTCGCGAGTGTTTCCGGAAATGCGAAAATTAGATGAGGATTCGTTTACTGCCAACTTTTACATGGGTAACAGTGACCTACCGTTAATTATAATAGAAGACTTGTATTCGCAAGGTTATGAGAGTACGAATGTGGTGAAGCATGAATTATATTATAAATGGAACTATGGGCTTTGCGAAGTGTTCGTGTATTTAGCCAAAATGCACGCGTTATCGGTAAAATTAGAACAGATGGGACTCATACCAGATCAAGTCAAAATAGGCATAGAGGAATCAAGCACGATGGGCGAGAGTTCAAAGAACTATTATATTCGAGGGATAGATAATTTTATTAAATACCTGGATCCCGAATTAAAATCAAAATATGATGAAAAACTGCGTTATCTAAAGGACAATATTTACGATAGAATTGTCGAAGAAAGTGAACTTGGGATTAAGACACTAATCCACGGTAATATGTGGTCCGCTAACATATTGCTCAAACCAAACGATAAACAGTTGGTGGAAAAAGTAGCTTTTATAAATTTTGAAAATGCTAAATGGAGTAATCCTTTATTCGATATTATACATTTGCTCATTACCACTTTGAGTATGGATGGAGTGGAATGTCATTTAAATTTTTTGCTAGATGCGTATTCCGGTAATAAATACACTTCCATTACTTTTGGTATTCATCTGTATAAACGAGAGGACATAGAAAAAAATTTATTCCGATGTTATGGCTACGCTATGTGGGTATGTGGCACCATGGCGCCTATACTCGGTAATGCAGATACTCCTATAAATTTGAATAAATCTCGATTCATTGAAGATCATTCTTGGTATAGAGATATGCCTACTGCATTGTTCAAGTACTTATTGAAGAAAGGTGAATAACTCGTCATTTATTAATTTCATTCCTAATTTGGGACTTTTGATTTGAATAATTCTATATTTATTAATTTTTTTAACAGGTTTATTTGAAGACTAAAAAATCAAGATGATTATTCCTTTGAATTCGAAGTAACTAATTTCGTTCCTCGAGTTAGCTTTGGCCGGATCCTACGACGTGTTTGTTGATTTTTGTATTTTTTAAATTTTTTAGTTCCAACGTTGAATAATTATAATTACGTGATTGTACCTTTAAGCTTGCTTATTAAGAATAAAATGAGTTGCAGCTTAGTTATTCTGTAACCTGTAAGTAGTCTTTCTCTGCGTGAATATATAATGTTCCTGAATTTTGATATTTTTATAAATCCTTGATGACTATACGTATTTATGTATTGATTGTAAGATACTAATACTGACTGTAATATTGGTAATTGCTCATAATATGCTGTGAATTATTATGTTTTACTTTATTTGATGATCGGTAATTTAATCTGCCCACCTATTTCATTACTCGCCTTTCTTTACTTCCATACTTGAGCTTCTGTGTTGAGTATGTTGGCCATTGCGTAATACGTTGCAATATTGTTGCGATGTAGGGTGAAATCAGATGCTTCAGTTGAATTGAAGTAACTATGTGTTGTTATAAAGAGTGAGTTTCTTACTAATTTTCTCTTCTTTGTCAATATGAAGCTACTGAGAA
>VFXL01000099.1:62817-120001 GCA_009761765.1 Phenacoccus solenopsis | reverse complement strand
ACTCAGTTCCGAGTCTGAAAACCTCTACCCGGGTACCCCCCCCCCTTCCAGCACCACTTAAGAAGTTGAATTTAGAACAAATGTAGTATTTCTTGCATGCAATAATCATACGAACACATATTTCTAAAATTATAACTACTGGAGGCTCCTCAAATTATCATCAAATTTTTACCATCCGCCATTTTGGATCCATTTTGATCCAAATTGAAGAGGTCATATTCTGGTCATCAACTAACCCTACACCATTAGTTCGATTGGTGACAAGACACGAGAGATCCATGAAATTTCTCGCAACAATTTCCTCTCCATAAACGATTTTTTGCTCCAATTGCCCTCCAAATGTAATTTCCCCTCAAAAGCCTTTTTTGCTCTAATTCCCCTCGAAATTCACTTGAGAAGTTCTAAAATCAGAATAGGTTGGTGATTTAGGTTTATTTTATTTTATGACACCGTAGTAAAAAAATTTTGACCTCTCGTGTATCCCTACTACATTTTCAGATTGATAGCCCCTCCTCCTCCCTTCCAACATCATGTATGTTAGTGAATTGGCGATATTGTATACTTCTCATCCCCAATAATCATACGAGTTCATATTAATCACATTTTTACCAATTTGAGGCTTCTCAAACTCTACTTAAATTTTGATAATTCGCCATTTTGAATTTATTTTGATTCAAATTCAAGACCTCATATACTGGTGTCAAACTAACCCCACACACGAAGTTTGACTTCTGTAGATTGATTTGTTGAGGAGATATGGAAGATTTAAAAAATTTCATAACTTAGAAATTCCTCAAAAAGCTGTTTTTTGCTCTAATTCCCCTCTAAATACAATTATGAAGCTGGAATTTGTACATGTTGGTATTCATAACTTACTTTTTCATGTGAAAACCAAAACAAAAATTTTGAGCTATTTTTCTCTCCTCCAGCTCCTCTCAAAATTTGAGTGATGCGACATTTTGAAGTATATAGAAAAAACAAAAAAGTTTGTTTTTTTGCATTTGCAAAAGGAGTGTCTCACTAAATTTTGAGCGATTTTCATGTTGGTAAATCTAAGTGGACAAAATTCGAGTATGTATCTTTTTTACTTTTAAGTAAACGCAATCTACAATCTATGTTTTTTGATTTGATGAATTCGAATTCGATATTGATTCCTTGGATTTGTTGCTCGAAAAGCCCCCACTGATTTTTGGAAAATTAGGGTTCAAAGTAATAAATTATTCATTCGTATTGTGTTATATGGTTTTGAGGTCGCTGAATTCGAATATATTATTTTTGGAATTCATTCCCTCGGACCTCAAAAAGCCCGATTTTTTCAAAACTGAGCCTCAAGAGAACAAGTGATTTTCGTGTAGAATTATTTATTTCTAAGATCGTTTAATTCAAATTTAGAATTATTTTTCGAATTTCATCGTTTAAATAGACCAGAACCAGTGATTTTTGAAAAATTCAATTTTACATGAAAAAGTTGTTTATTTATTTTACATCACTTACACATTTTTGAGGTTTCAAAGTTACTGAATTGAAATATCGCATTATTCTTTTTAGCTGAGTTTTTAATGAAAAAGATACCTACTACAGCCAGCTTGATTTGGAAAAGAGGGGTTGGGGTAGGGTGGGATCTTCAAATCTCTCGTTTCAAGTCATTTGTAAGCATCTAGCAGATGTCCAACTTTTTGCTATGTATATAAGTATATATTTATGGCCCCATTGTATACGAAACTAATATACGCATGGAGGGAAAAATATATAAATATTATAAATATATATGCGCCGAAAAGTTTGCCAGATGGTAATAAATGGTGTGAAAGCAATTATTTGGAGACCTCACCCACTCTCGATCTTTTTTGTATAAACCATGTAGGTTGTAATAGTTATCGTTTTTATGTAAAACACAGCTAAAAATATGGATCATTAATACGTACCTCCAAAAAACTTGGTACTAATTATGTCATACCATTACCATCTCACTTACAGATTTAAGTATAATATATTAAATTAAATGGGAGCATGCTTAGACTTGTAGATGATTGTGTTAATCCCTTTGCACCAGAGTTCAGGGCAACGTCTCTCCACCAAGGTTGGCAATGTAATGTTAAAAAGTGCAAGTATCCGTTCTTTATTTTTCTAAAGAATGTGGTAAAAAAAAAATAATAAAGTAAAGAACGTAAAGAGTGTAAATAATTAGGCAAATCGATTAAAATTTTGTATTTTACCGTTGGGAAAATTCCAAGTCTCAGAAATTATTCTCATTCTTTACATTTCTTTGCATACGTAATTCATCTACATTATTAACAAAATTAATATAACAGACATTATTTAAAGTAAACCAAAACTAAAAATATGTATATAACAAAAAAAAAAAAAAAAAAAAAAAAAACAGTTTTGCGTATTTTGCGAAGAATTTCACCGTAATCCTTCCGAGGTCACAAAGAAGAAGAAGGAATATCTATACCAAAAATTTAAACGTATACCATAATTATATGATTATAGATGGTCTGAAGAGTGAAGTTTTCCAGACTAAACTCTTTTTGCCATTTTTTCTCAAAACAGGTAGGTTATAATAGCTATCCTTCTTAATCAAAAATTCAAGTAAAATGCAGCGTTGCCAATGCTCGCATAATTTGACATGGGGTCTAATGATAATTCATTCAAAAGGAAAATCCCTCGTAACTCTCGATAAAAATTAAAATACTTCTCTTTTGGGGGGAGGGGAGGCGGTTCAAACCTTCTTTGAGAGCCACGCATTATTGTTGTTATTATTTGTCAGTCTTTCTAACATTATGTTGTTTCGTGAGAATACTTCGGGCAACTACACAATCAGAGTGATAACGATTTTTGTTCACTGTCTGGAGTACATTTCCTTTGAAAGAGGTTATTTCATTTACGGCGAATGAAGTAGGCAATAATATTAACATACGATAATAGCGAAGAGTAGGGATATATCTTCGATATCTAAATAATGTTTGTTTTCGTAGAATTATCAAACGAAATATTCAGATGAACTTAGTTAATGAAATTGATCGCGTTTTCTTAAGGAACAGTTTTTTTTACAATGGTTTTAAAATTCAAAGTATTCTGAGTATTCGAGGCCTTTCCTATAAAAAGGAATTCATTTCAAGTTTTAACAAAACGTAGGTAAATATGCTTGGCAAATATCACGGATTTATAATAACAAGATGAAATTAAATTTTTCGAATTTTCCGTTCGTATTCCCCCTCGGAAAATTCGTGTTGTAGATATTTATCTTGAAAATTCCTATTGAAATGATGTCGGAGAAATATGCATATCTATACGAATGGTAAGGTTGAAATTAAAACTCACGGATGAGAAAAATTCACGCAGGTGGGTACGTATTACTTACTCGATATTGAATCTCGATAATCGGGCCGGAAATTAAAACAAGAATATTTTCAAGAGAAGAAGAATGATGGTGCGAAAAACGCCAAAACGTCTAACCCGATATTTAAATTTATATTAATGACAGACGTGTAGAAAATGTAGTAATACGATATAAGACGGCTTTAAAGTTCACTTAGGTAGTGAGCTCATTTTCTGGAAAGCTTTTAGTTTTATTACGGCGACTTTATGTATACGTATAGTTTCTCAACGTTTACGCGAATATTATTTGAAAAGAGTTGAGAAGTTGATATTTTACCGAGATAAAAGTTTAACCAATTAAACTTTTCGTTGACGAAATTAGATATTTATTTTGCGTAGCTTACGATGTGTTCGAAGAAATTATTTCACCGTGAAGATGTGACGTTCTGTTACACACTCGTTTCACTTTCTAGTAGTTTAGTATCGTGAATATTTGTTTGTTTCTTTGATTTAGTGAAAACCTTTCCGATCGAAAAAATTTCCTGTTTGTGATGTTCTGTGGTTCATTTGTAGCATATCTTAGAGAAGTTGCTTTATTAAAGGATAACGAAGTTTATCATACAGCTGTGGCTCGAATATATTGAAATGATTCGAATATTTAACTAACGCTATTCTCGTTTTAGAATTTAATCGATCTCGATTTGTGTTTGAAATATGTGGTATATTTTTCACAATAGTTCAACCGTTAACTTCATTGTTCATCCGAGGTTCGCATATATCTATCTTTAGATTTCAGCGTTTCGTAATTATTGTAGAGATCTTTTCAAGTTATAAAAATCGTGTTCTCTGAACGCTGAGATAATAAATCAAAAAGCTTCGCAATTCGCACAATCGCGCCGCTTTCATGACAAACAGATGTGCTTTGAAAGTTCTATAGGTGAACAATACGCGCCGAAAATACATCGCATGACAGAAATTAATTTTACGTCCTACGTATAATTTTTCGATAGCGATAACGATTTTTAGTAATGGAAAATATTTACCTCGTATGTAGGCGAGAACAGTATCGCTTAAGCTCGAATAAATAGGTACTCGCTTTCATTCGACATTATTGGAGCATATAATGTTGATTGTCATTAGTTTTCTATTTTTTTTATTTTTTGTTCGGTATAAAGTAGCATTATGAAGTTTGTCAGAAATTATTTCTATTAGGGTATGGAAGTAGAAAATTGAAAGAATTTAGGAAATATTGTATTTTTGAAAAATATAGATAATGTGTTATTTTTGGTAATTTAGGATATTTTTTGCTTTCAGAAAGGTCAAACGCCCTTACACATAGCAGCTAGTCAAGGGAGTAAAGGTATAACGGAATTGTTGGTTCAATACGGATGTGATATTAACGCCCAAAGCCAAGTAATTTTTATCATTTTGAAATTATTGCATCTGTATTTTGCATTTAATTATTTTAATTTTAACGGTCCATGTTCATCGTAAGTTTCGAAAAAGTGTCTGGAAAGTTATGCGCTTCAAATAAACTGAAGGAAGCCTCAAGTTGAAATGTGTTACGTCTCTAACTCAAAGTGAGATTCATAAGGGGGGAAAAGCTCTAAAAAGCTGAAAAGGGTCTCTCCTGATAAGATAGTGAAAACGGCCCTTGACCCAAATTCGGTCACAAGTGGTCCTAAATGTTGCCCTCGATGAAAAAATTCCCCAAAAAATTTTTTGACCCCCCACTCCTTCCTGAGAAATCGACTCCCATATGTCGAAAATTCAATATTTTTTAACTCTGGATGGGATGGATGAAACATTTTGAAAATTTCACCATTGATAGGCATTATATAAGTACATTTGTGGAAATTTTTTCAAATTTTTCGATTCATATTTTCTCGAATTTTTTAGGCTTTGAAATTTTCAAAAAATTGTAAAAATTTTTTTTGAGGGGGTACATGGCTGAATTTTTTTCCATAATTAGCTCGTACTCTAAGGTACAACATGATAATATTTTCAACCCCCGAAGGGGGGTGGAAGTTGGTCAAAAAAAATGAAATGTGTAACAAGAACGTCTCCTAAATTCACTTTTTTGCATTTTTTTTGCGAACAACGCGTTTTAGAGAAAAAGTAGTATAGTAATAAAATGTTTCTCATTAAATTCTCTACAAGAAAGGGTCTTATAATTTTTTTCGTATACCCATTAGGGGAAGAGATAGGGGACTACAAAGTTGCTCCTAATACAAATAATTATTACAGTAAGGACTAAACAAGAAAAAAAAATGAAAAAAAAAATAGAAAATGAACATTGGAATAAAGGCGAGTTACTTGTCGACTATTGTGGTATACCTCTGGTTGTGGATTTCACAATAAGAATAAATAAAATTCCAAATAATGATGGTGAAGTTAAAGTAGTACGTATAATAGTCCAGTCATATTACGATTATAATCGAGACTAATTTGATGCCGAAGTTTTTATTGATCTGGTATATCGCTTGATAGTTTCAAAATAATTATGATAGTAATTAATTATCAACTCATGAGCAGTATCGAATATGATAGATTTTCGATAATAAACAAAATTTGTTCTACCCTCCCCCCCCCCCATTGTAGCCATCGGCACGATGAGAACATAAAACATTATCATAACACTGTGGTTTATATCAAACATCGCGCTATGGGCCTATGTGCAGTGTAAGTGGGGCGTTTCAAGTGCGTTTTCTCGCGATTCTATCAATTTGGGCGAAAATTGCGTAATAATATTTTTTGTTGGAAATCTGATCAGCATAATTTCTTAACTGAACTTTTTCTCTGTATCTAGATTAGAATGCGTGTTATTTGCGAAAAACTAGTTTTGGGGGCACAAATGTGGATTTTGGGGAAAAGCAATGGCGCGATTTTTGGGGGAAAGTTAGGTGTTGTTACGGACACTATTGGCTACAAGTTTCCTCAGAAAAACTTCGGCCCCCAATTAGTCTCGATTATAATCGTAATATGACTGGACTATTATAGGTACTACTTTAACTTCACCATCATTATTTGGAATTTTATTTATTCTTATTGTGAAATCCACAATCAGAAGTTTGCCACAATAGTCGAAAAGTAACTCGCCTTCATTCCCAATGTTCATTTTCTATTTTTTTTTTCATTTTTTTTTCTTGTTTAGTCCTTACTGATTTTGCGATAGTGTAATACATAATAATTATTAGTATTAGGAGCAACTTTGTAGTCCCCTATCTCTTCCCCTAATGGGTATACGAAAAAAATTATAAGACCCTTTCTTGTAGAGAATTTAATGAGAAACATTTTATTACTATACTACTTTTTCTCTAAAACGCGTTGTTCGCAAAAAAAATGCAAAAAAGTGAATTTAGGAGACGTTCTTGTTACACATTTCATTTTTTTTGACCAACTTCCACCCCCTTCGGGGGTTGAAAATATTATCATGTTGTACCTTAGAGTACGAGCTAATTATGGAAAAAAATTCAGCCATGTACCCCCCTCAAAAAAAATTTTTACAATTTTTTGAAAATTTCAAAGCCTAAAAAATTCGAGAAAATATGAATCGAAAAATTTGAAAAAATTTCCACAAATGTACTTATATAATGCCTATGAATGTGAAATTTTCAAAATTTTTCATCCATCCCATCCAGAGTTAAAAAATATTGAATTTTCGACATATGGGAGTCGATTTCTCAGGAAGGGGTGGGGGGTCAAAAAATTTTTTGGGGAGTTTTTTCATCGAGGGCAACATTTAGGACCACTTGTGACCGAATTTGGGTCAGGGGCCGTTTTCACTATCTTATCAGGAGAGACCCTTTGGTCACGCGAGTACTTTTTGGTGGCCAAGGGATATTGTTCTTTTCGATAGAGGAATTCTGAGAAATAAAAATTTTGTAATTTCTAGTAACTTTCATCTTTGGAAAATCTCTATCGAAAAAAGCAATGATCCCAAGGGCCAAGGTCAACAAAAAGTACTCAAATTTTAATCCTTCATAAAATCCTTTCACTTCTTATTGACCACACTTGGAGTTGAGGATATTCCTCATTTCAATTCAGGGCTTCCGTGAGTTTATTTCTGCGCATTATTTTTCATACAACCTTTAAACTGAAAAAAAAAATTCGTTCTCATGAACGCTTCTTGGCTCGCAAAATATTTAGATGTATTTTTTTTTATGGTTCTAAGCTTTAAATTTCTTTTCTTTTTTCAGAATGGGAATACTGCATTACATAATGCATGTCTTTCAAATAACGCTCATATTGTAGAATTTCTCATTTCTAAGAATGCTGACTTAAATGCTCTTAATTGCGTAAGTACTAAGAAATTTTTGTTTCGTATTGCAAAATTCAATGTACTATTATTTATTTTAATTAACAGAGATTGCAATCACCTATGCACATAGCTGCTGAACAGGGTTTCACGGAAATCTGTAAATTACTTTTAGCCGCAGGAGCTAATATACAACAACGAGAACAAGTACGTATTTATTCGTAAAAATAAATCGAAAATACCTAGCGAATAATTTATTGATAATTTAATGGGCAGGGTGGCAAGACACCATTGTATATCGCTGCCAGAGGAAGTTTTACTGCCATTGTTGACATGATAATACGAACTGCCAGATTAGAATATCCGAGCAACGTAAAAATTATGAGTTTTAAAAATCATTCGAAAAAGTATTCCTTATTTTCACATCTGTTACTGATTTACAGGCGAAAGATGCGCCCGCTATCACAAGAAGACAGAGTCGTTGGTCTCAAGGACCGGATTTTGATTTATTAGGGCCGAAAGAAAATAATGAAAGATTTTCGGAAATTTTATGGAAAATATCGCATAAATATTTAGAACCGGGTGAATGGAAGAAATTAGCTTTCAGATGGAATTTCACTCCTGAACAAATTAAAGCTATAGAACACCAGTACACAGGTAGGCATTTTTACGCTTTATTCTTGCGTTTGAAATTTGCGTATTTTTTATTAAAATTTAATCGACGCTATTAATCAAAGGTCCCTCGAGTTATAAAGAACACTGTCACCGTATGCTGAGAATTTGGGTCGACAGTTTGCCACCTTCCGTAGATGCTGTTCAAGAACTGACGGAAAGTTTAATTGCTATAAATAAGGAAAAGTTAGCCGGTATTTCAACGAATCAATTTATTTTATCTAGTTTCGTAAGAAGGATTAAAGAAACATTAATTTTGTGTCGTTTTATAGAAATCGTAATTAGAAAAATGCAGGAACCAGATAACCCAAGGCAAAAAACCAAGCATTGTTGCGATAAAGAATGTATAGTGATGTAAATAAGTTATCCCATGCATTCGTACCAAAGACCAAGAAATCCTTTTTTCTTATACTTATTAGAATAATTATATGTATAGGTATGTCTTAACTGCTCAATTTAGATTACTGTTGCTGTATTTCATTGTTATAGTGTAACATTATCTACTTGTTTCTATTCCTATTCTAAACTTCGTTAAGTCTTTGATATATTATATAATTTCTTTTTTCATTTTCGTGTATTAATTTCAACGAATATTTTCATGTTGTATTTTATTGTTGGCGATATAATAATATCATATACATGTTATTGTGAAATTCTTCCTTATACTTAGTTACTAAACGAACGTATTACCATTTTTTTGTTCATTTTTTTTTTAATTTTTTGCTTTTAACTTGATTTTATCTAAATTTATATTTCCTTTTTTGTAGGGTATCAAGTTATATCAAGATACATCCAAATATTTCATATCATATTCATTTTTACGTCGCCTAATATGTATACTCTTACGTTGTACTTCATCTTTTTCCCATATAAACTAATATTCTTTAATTACTTTTCGTCGTATTTTCAAGTATTAGTTGTAAAACCCTCGGAAATTTTAATAAAAATGTTGTATTAATTCGTTGCATTTTTATTTTACGTGTTATTGATGCATTTTTGGGTAGTAGCATTTTTTAATAAAGTTCCCAATATCGCCATACCATTGTAAACTTCAAATTGATCGTAAAACTTGAATATGAGCTGGATTTGTGACCAAATTGTATCGTCAAATAACGTAGTATTAAGTTGATGTAACCCGCCTCTAGCATACATCATTACGCGAAAATAGGAAAGACGAAGTTTCATTTTGTTGACTCCGAATTGGTCATATGAATTTAACCCATTTCCGCTTTGCCTCATGTAGCCCACCCTTAATTTACGAAACGCTGCAATATTCAATATCTCAGTAACGGTACTATATCTTCTTCACAGCTATTCTTTTCTCTCCGACCATGGTTCAGTTCTATGGATTCTCTTCGCTTTCGCTAAAATCATAAAAAATAATGAACTCTCTGATAACCGTCACTTTTACTCAATTGTAATCTTTAGCCGATGTGCTTGGGTTTTACCCAAGGCCGTGCAAGGCGCGAAAAGAATATCTTTTTTTTCTCAAATAACAGAGAAAAGAAAATTTGACTATACAAAATAATTCTCCATTTTTTCCCACAAAAATATCTGTTTCCAGTGAATTGTTAATTTAAAAAAGAGATTCTAGCACTGTAGTCCATTTTTTTTCTTGCTTATTTTAGTAATAGATATTACATTAAAAAAGAGAGGACGAGATGGGTGCATTATAAGGTATTGAACAACAACTTAATAAAGAAAACTAAAAGATACATTTTTCTAAATGGTGGCAGTATTACATGATGTAGCTTAGGTGTTGTTCTGGTCTTTCTTCATTCGATTTTAAGGTAAAAGGGGAGGAGGAGGATACAACTGAAGTGGGCTTTAGCAGTATATTTCAAACCAGCCCGAAAAATCAATATTAGTTCAGAGATCTTCTGAAGGTAGAGAACGAAAAGTGTTATTTAATGAATTATTTGACTGATTATGAATGGAAGGCCCAACAACGTGTACGTATGATGCAACTTGTACGTGATTAAAACAACTGAAATTCAATTCATTTTTTCATTATTTTATTAGAATTTGGGAACGTTCGAAACGTGTCTCAATAAATGAAAAATAATCAATCCGTGCTTGAAAATTATAGGTATGTAGCTAGTAGCTACGTGGTTGTTGAAGAAGTAGTACGTATATAGATATCTTTGAACCTCTCAGTGCTTCTCTGAATTTGTGAAATGTAGAAAAGAAAAATTTATGATTAATAGATTAGTCTGTTAGTGGTTCATTTTCAAATATTACAATGAAACTTGAATTTAAAAAAAAATTTGTTCTATGCTATGATTCTTTTTTTCTCCAATAGTTAGCGCTATCTAAGTACAAAAGTTAGCTCAGTCAAGCAGTGTTTCATCTCGGAAGCTTGAATTTTTGTTTGGCAAATGACGTAAACATCATTGATCATTGAACATCGATAAACTGTTGTCGTTTGATATTTTTTTAAATCGCAGTAAAAAGTGTTACGATCAAAAAACTCAGTTTTATGTTCTTTTTTTTTAATTTTATCTGCTACCAATCATAAATCGGTATCAACAACTCATCTCTAACACCTCTTCGGTCTAAAAATACCGCAGAATCACTATCACCTCCCGCGACTTGGTGAGTAACAATATAATCTTGTTGGAGAAAATATAGTTCATTTTATTTATTTTTTGTAAATGTTTTTATTTCTACCTTTTTTCACTTACAAATTATCGATGTAAATATCCTACTTGGTAAAATTCCTCGCAAGAACTGGTTCGTAACACCTCTTTTTATCCAGATGATACATTGCTCTCAATTCAGATTCTGCCGTCGAATTCAAACCAAATACTATCTATGAATTATATTTCAACTTGAAATCAGAAATAGTACTTAGTAATTGGATTTTTAATAGAGCTCAAAGAGATTTTGAAAATGCCTTTATGTAAATGTACGTGGAATATCTCAAGACACACCCTGGGAATCGGAATTTGAAAATACTTATCGTATAATGGGATTGAATTTCGAGCTAGTTTTAAACATTTATGGAATTCTTGATAGTTTTTCTTTAATGTAATTTTGTATTTCACAAAATATTTTTTGTGTTCGGCTATTTTGTCCATACTGAGCGATGTTTTCATGCACTAATTACTCTATTTCCGTTTGTTTAGATAGTAAGAAGGAACAGGTGTAAATGCTGTCTGGTACAATATAAATAATTTAAATTCGTTATCGATCGATACTGCTTTCAAATGTAAAATAACGTGGTTAAATTTACGTTTGTTTATAAGAAAAAAAAAAATTTCAACGTAAACATTATTAACTTTGAAAATGTTTGGCAGAGATGATAAAGAAGCTACATTGATTTACTAATTTTTAAACTATAATTTTTTACGCTCTCCGTTATCAAACATCAGAATGAAAGGAAATGAATCAAGCTTTTCAGAACACAGCGCCTTGCAATCAGGTTTGTTGGTTTTTACATTAACATTTTATTTATCGACTGAAGGTTGATAGTAAAATAATTCGCCGATTTGTAATAACGTTGTTTCATTTATTAAACGTATCGCGGTGATTCATTTGTTGCAGCGTTATTTTCATTCATTACCCATTGTAGACTCTTGTCGAAAGTATGAAAATGGTGCATGGCCTTTGCCTTCACCATCTCTCTCTGCGAATAACATAATGCCGCCAACTGGAAGCGAATTCATAAGTGCAACTAATAAAATGAATTCTCTGCAAAGGAAAGCTCAAGTCAAACTCAATACCATGCCGTAAGATTCTTTTGGTCGTTTTATAAATATTTTTAAACGCATTAGTTACGCTCGTTTCACGTGTCTTGTGGATACGCTGGGGTACCGCGTACCGTACATTTCCTGCGCTCCATAAAACGAATTTCATGACGTCATCATTAGTCACCACGAAAATGGTAATGGTTTTAAAATACAGTTTCATTGTTGGTGTTGAATGTTGGAGAATATTTCTGGGAATTTAGTTATCTTTGGCCAATTAAAAATTATTACATTGGTTAATTTATTGTTGAAATTCCTGCTATCGTCGAAATAATATTTAATTGGGCGGCTGCGTTTGTGAAAAATCTATAGAATATAATCATTTATTTAACGAACGATAGTAAATTATATCTAATTTGTATTAAAATTGTTTATTGCACTCTAGACCACGTAGTAAAAAAAAAAAATACAGAGTTATCTCCTTCGGAATTTAATTAGTAATTATTCCTGAATAATTTTAATACTATATTAATATAACAAAAAATTTTGTTCGCTTTGTTGATAGATGGTTTCATGGTAAAATATCGCGAGAAGAAGCCGAACTTCTACTGAATCCGAAGGAAAATGGATTATTTTTAGTACGAGAATCCACCAATTTTCCCGGAGATTACACATTATGTGTATGTTATCAAGGAAAAGTCGAGCATTACCGCGTTAAATATAAAGATAATCAATTAACCATCGATGACGAAGAATTTTTTGAAAATTTATCTCAACTCGTTGAGGTACATATCTTCTCGTGTAAATTTTATTCGTGAAATATAGGACATATAAAAGAGGTCATTGTGTTACAGCACTATGAAGAAGATGCCGATGGCCTTTGCACCCAGTTGACCAAATGTCTTCCTAAAAAAGGAAAACAAGACTTTTGTGTCGATACCAAAGCGTTTGTCGACGCTGGTTGGGTAATTCAAGAACACGAATTACAAGTAAATGATTTATGAATTCAATCGGTGTATTTTTAAAGTTTATTTAATTATTAACAAATATTCCTTTTAGTTAAACGAATGCATTGGTAAAGGAGAATTCGGCGATGTATTATTAGGAACTTTGAGAAACGAAAAAGTCGCCGTAAAAATATTGAAAAATAGTAGCGAAGCAGCTCAAAAATTCTTAGCCGAAGCTTCGTTAATGACGTAAGTTGAAGTGGGGGAATGATGTATTTGGAAATGCTCCCCTCCTCCCGTGTACTGAATTAATAATCATTCGCTATTTATTTATTTATTTTTCAGGTCTTTGAGGCACGAAAATTTGGTTCAACTTCTGGGTCTAGTTTTCGATAGTAAACATTGTATATTATTGATTACCGAGTATATGAGTAAAGGTAGTTTAGTCGATTATCTGAGGTCTCGAGGCAGATTACATGTTACGAAGAAAGATCAAATCAATTTTGCTGTGTGAGTATATGAGTTCTTGCTTGAGTGAACTAATTATTTTAATTTTTTTTTTTTTGTTTTTTCATAGAACTACAGGTAAGTAAATCAGATAATTTTAGCCAATCTGATTAATATTTATCCGACTGGCATTGGATTTAAAGTTTGATAATTTGAAAATTTTTTAAGACATAGCCAATTTTTTTTTTTTTTTTTTAATAATCAACGTCATATATAGACCTTTGGCTAGAGGCGTTTTTATTTAGGATATGTTAAATTGTGGAATATAGTGAGACAGACTATAAACATTTAATTACGTTGGTATATTTATTTGAATGTAAATTGAAATTCTTTAATACCTAGGTTAGGATGCCATTTATTTTTCGAAACTAGATTTTTGATGGTGCCTTGCTTAAAAGTATTCTTTTAGAAGTCCGATAAAGCATCAAAAAATTTCATCATTCATTGCTTTGAATTAATTTTGTCTGTTGTCGGTATTATTGTCAAAGAGACCCAAATCGAAAAGTGTCGTATCCTGGTCATAAACTAACCCTGCGTACAAAGTTTGATCTTTCTAAATCTATTTAGTGAGGATATGTGGAAGAATCATGAAATTTCCTGTGGTAATTTCTCCTCCAAAAGCTCTTTTTCGCTCCAAATTCCCTTGGAAAGCTAAAATCAGAATAAGTTAGTCACTTGGACTCGTCTTATCGTATGAAACTACAATGAAACATTTTCGACCTCTTATGTACCCCTACCACATTTTGAGGTCGATAACCCCGCCTTCTCCCCTCCAATATCATCTGTCAAGTTGAATTTAGAATATAGTATACTTCTTATTCCCAGTAATCATATGAGTTCGTATTAATTACATTTTTGCTAATTTGAGGCTCTTCAAGATCTACTGAAATTCTGATAATCCGACATTTTGGATCCATTTTGAATTGAATTCAAGGAGACATATTTCGGTGCCAAACTAACCCCGCACACAAAGTTTGACATTTTTAAATTGATTTGGTAACGATATATGGAAGATTCCAGATATTTCATGATTCAAAACTTCCTCAAAAAGTGGTTTTTTCACTCCATCTCCCCTCCGAATGCTTTTAGGAAGCTGAAATTTGTATATGTTTATGTCAGTGACTCACTATTTCATATGAAATCAAAAACGAAAAATTTGTCGCAATTCCCCTTTCTCCAGCCCCTCTCAAAATTTGAGTAATCCGCCATCTTGATTTTGAGGTGTATTAAAAATTTTTTTTTTTTTCGCATTTTCAAAAACAGTCTCTCAGCAAATTTTGATTGAATTTCATGAATTCCCGCCTGTGCTACATGTGAGGGAAATACAAATAATGTGTACACCCAAAAGTTAGACATTTGCCAGATGATTACAAATAGTCTTAAACATAAAGATTTGAAGAGCCTACTTTCCCCCAATCTCCTTATCAAATCAGGTGGTCTGTAATAGCTATCTTAGAATTGAGTGAAAAATTAAGGAGCTATTCCCTTCCAAAGTTGTCCGAAAATGTATAAATTTTATTAAGAATGATTAGTATCGTTCTTTCTAATTGCGATTCTGGGATCGTCATTCATTAATTGCAATCATGTTGGGAATTTTCCTGGTTTCAATTTTCGAGGTAATAGTGTAGTATTTCAAAATTTACACAACTTTGAAACGAATCATAGCCGGTTTTAAGAGAGGGTGGATCCCCAGAGCTTTTTTTCTTTTTTTTTAGGTGTTTAAATCAACTTTTTGTAATTTAAACAATTTATTATCTTTTCCGCTTGACTTTATGGAACTGAAACCCCAAGCAGCGATCCTAAAACTGGCACTGAAACTAAAATCACTTAATTTCTTACATGAACGACTCACTTAGTTCGTTAAAATTTAGCTTCCGTAATGCGGCATGGCTGCTTAACGTTTTTCATCTTTGAGGAAATCCCAAAATAACACTTATTTCGCTTTAAAATCATGCCATACGTAAAATTTTGATAACTCAAGGAGCTATATTAGTAATAATTGATAAAATTCAGAGAATTCTTCGATCAGTAATGTAGCTCCTTCTGTTTTCAAATTGTTTATCTCTTTAATTTTCACAAATTAGCGAAACTTTTCATCCAAAATAATTGAAGTTGAAAAATTAAAATAATAAAATAATAATTTCAGCTACTTCACCGCGTTATGGTCTCTTTAAATTTTAGATTAAATCGTAACGTGTATAAATTAAGTTGTTTGTTGTTCTCAGCGAATATTATCATTCATTATGCATCAGTTTTTCGGTCGAGTTGTGGTGTGGTGTTTTGTTTTTAACTGCAGAAAAATTTTAATTCATTAAAAATCATTTTTTTCGAATTTCGCAAAAAATCTTGAAATTTTTCAGCGTTAACCACACTGCAAAAAAAATAAATGTGAACCTGGAAGGCTATTTTTTTAGCTTGTATTGAGGTTTTTGATAACTTTTTCCATTCGCGTGTATTCAATTTTTGAAAAAAAAAAAATACCTTTTGCAAATATCTATAATGAGCCTAGTAACTTGTAGTGATATTTCAATTTTGTACGCTATTGCAGAGACACGTGCTCAGGTATGGAATACCTAGAATCTCGTAAAGTGGTTCACAGGGATTTAGCTGCCCGAAATGTCCTGATATCTGAGGAAGGAGTGGCCAAAGTTGCCGATTTCGGGTTAGCTCGAGAAGAAAATTACAACGTCGATTGCGGCAAATTACCAATCAAATGGACAGCTCCGGAAGCTTTACGACAAGGAGTTAGTTTTTTTTTTTTTTTTGTATGATGACTTTAATTTCAATTTTAAAAATTTAATCTAATTATATCCGTTATTTCGTAGATTTTTTCCAATAAATCAGATATGTGGAGCTTCGGAGTGCTACTGTGGGAAATCTATTCCTTCGGACGAGTCCCTTATCCTAGAATTGTAAGAAATAAATATTTTAATTGCGCTCGAATTACCATCGTATCGTAACTTATTCGTTCGTGTATTTTTAGCCATTAGCCGATGTAGTAAAACATGTAGAAAAAGGTTACAAAATGGAAGCTCCGGAAGGATGTCCTCCAGAAATATACGAAATCATGAGACAGGTATTAAATGGCATTCGACTAAAGTCGTAATAAACTTCCATTAGAAGTACTCATTTGTTATGTAATTCTAGGCTTGGAATTTACAACCCGAAAGAAGGCCAACATTTAGAGACATAAAAGCTGAACTAATACGAATCAAATACGTCACATCTTGATCCTAATAGACGTATCTAAACGTAGTGTAAATTGTTATGGTTTTTATTGTGTGTTTTATTGCGGTTGTGTAATTTTTTTTTTATTTATTTATGTTTTAAATAATGTATTATTGTTTTTTTTTCTTATATCGCATTGTATGCGCGTTGACTTGCTATTCGTATGAATGCCAGTGCAAGATTGTTTTCGGCTTAACGTTAATGGAGGTTATGGATTCTTATTACTAAATTAAGCAAGTATTTTAAATGGCGATATCTGGACGAAGCTCGTTTCATCAGTGCTTCGTGTTATTGGTTTTTTACGTTTTTAATTTCTTTTTTAAATATTTTTCGCGTACTTTGAGCAGTATTTTAATATTACAGCGTGCGTTTCAGCATTTTATAAACTCGACATTGAGTTGTATTTATCATTTTTTCCAAAATGTCAACCAGTTTAGCAGTTTAGAGTTATAAGTTCACCGTTGAGTTGTGTTCATGTCTTCGTATTTCTTTTCAATCTGTTTGGTTTCATTTCGTACCTGTAACCGTGCAATTTTCACGTCACTTGTTCGTAATCATCTCATGTGATATTAAGGTCGTTTTTATCGGCCATTTAAGCTTTTCAATCTTCCAGTAATTTTCGATTTTATCGGACACGTAATGTGTATTTGATACGAAAAAATTAATTTCACACTTCAGTATTTAAAATTTTTCTACATCGTGATTATAATGTTTTGCTGCTTGCGATATTATTTTCATTTTCGTTTTTTTTTTTTTTTTTTTTTTTTTTCTATTACCCAAAAGCTTGATATGAATTTTTAAATACTCGATTAGTGAATTTTAGCCCTTTAAGAATTAAAGGATATGAATTTCGGTGGTTGTAATTTATAATTTATAGAAAGTATATATATATTGAAATATTTTTTATCGTAGTCGAACTTTTGATGAGAAACAAATATTTAAAGTAGAATTTGCTTTATTGAAATTTTCTTGTGTTAAAAAAATGAATTAATGTAAAAATGACGAATTTTTAGAAAAATTGTTAGTTTTAGATGATCGTCAACAGCAGAGCTAAAAGCGATAAAACAATTTTTTTTTTTATTTATTTGAAAAATGATTAATGTTTATTTAGAGGAAAAAAGTTTATAGGTATATTTTTCTTAGAAAAAATTGAATAAATATAATTTCGATGCGTAGTCGAAGAGCTAACTAATTTTTAAGAAAATTTCCGATTCGGAAGATTTTAATCCTCTATATTCCCTCTTCTGTTTTAAATTTCATTCCTTTTTTGTACTGCTTCAAGTGACTAATAATCGTGACGACTTCTCGCTCAAATTTCCAAGTTTGGTAATTAATGTAATGAATGATTACATTCCAGTTGAATGCGACTAACTCGAAAGTAATCTTCACTCATATTGGCTTTGCTGATTAACACGTGATAACGAAGGAACCATAAGTATTACACTTGAAACTCGAAATGCTCATTTTTTGTAAAAGTTTTATTCATCTATTGGCCATTTTCAGCGCTGAAAATATTTCCGTAATTTTTTTATATCGAAAATTTTAAACGCTTAACGTCATCGTATTTTTTTTGCATTTTATCGAGCATTTATGCGGAGTGTTTGGCGAAGCGGTCTTCCACTATCCACAGTTTACGTTGAATACGACATAATTGTAAAACGTAACTTTTATTTATAATAATGCACTTTTTACTACACACAACTCGTTATGTATTTGAAATTAATATTTTGCGTTGTTTGTGATTAAACTTTTAACTGTATTTGACATACATATTTTAAAATTTACCAATTAATCACTTTATTTAAATTTTGTACTTATTTTGTAATCTTGTTATATTGGATAATAAAAGAGAAAAAAATATAGCGAATATTTATGCGTTGCATGGTGGACGATGATAGAAATGTCGGTAACTACGTGCGAGGTTATTATTGAATTTTGGTTGTAAAAATGTGAAAAATGAATGGACGCGGGCAGTAAGTAAACAATATATCGGGAAAAGCCTCGTATCCGCAAATTTGAAATCATTTTATTAGCGTCGGCGATAACGTGTGGGTAATAGTTCAGATTGCACGGTCCACGCGCTAATATGATCCCAGGAGACAATCGGCTACGTTGTAGTCATTGTATCCGTGTATTATACCGTCGTTCTCCGTTATTTATTATATTATATTGTTACGTACGCTTTGCGCACTCGTGCTCCCTTTCTACAGCTAAAAATAACGATATGTATTCCGTAAATGATATTACATTTACTATATCGGTGTTTTTTCGCTTATTTTTTTCTTTTGAGGTAGAAACAACGAGAATTACAGATGATTTTGCGATACGATACGTTTGAGTTGAGTGAGATTTTGATGATATTTGGAGGAAAGAGTTTTCAAAGTTTGGCGAAAGGTGAAGAGCGAGAAATAGTTATGTTTACGTGTTATGGAAAAATTGTAGAAGTAATTTGAAGAGGATGTTTGACGGATTGCCTATTTCTGTTTGTAAGAAAGAATTGTTACTTGATGGTATTGAAGAATCACGCGAAGATTACTTTGGAGCATTGCCGTAGGTATTAGTATAACAAATCTATTATATTTCATTTCCAGTTGTTAATAATACCCACTTTTCTGATTACTTCGCGAATTGATATAATTCAGGGTTTGTAGAATATAAATCAATAACTCGAAAAAATTTCGATTCATCGTTATATTTGTTATTCGAAAAGATTTATTATTCTTATATTCATGAAATGTGCCGATGTCGTAACATTAAAAAAAAAATGTTTGGCATAATATTCGCTAAAGAAAATCACGACAAACGGCATTCATTTTTTATCGTGTGGTTTAATTGGCACGTGCCGTTCTACAGACCCTTTTATTACCACGCGTTCGTTACAATTTAGCTTTCCTTATCGGATTGTTTGAAGATTCTAATTACCTATTTATCTTCAAAACTTCGTTATTTTTCGACTCCTCGAAATTTGTGGTGAGTGAATGGATTTTTTGGACTAGGATGGATTTACATGTTGATTGTAGATGAGAGTGGTTGAATTTGTAATTGATTTGTGGTGAGATGTAACGATAGAATAGTTAATAAAATGGATGATTTTTTTTTTCATGAAAGGGAATTTCGGGCTCAGGGGTGTTATAATCAGTTAGACACAAGTGTACGAATCAAAACTATCTAGAGAGCACTTATATGTACCTAGCACATTTTAAAGGCAACACATTTCTTATCATCAAAAAATTTTTAAATCGAGATCTTGATAAGGCACTTCAAATATTCTCGTCCGTCATTAATTTAAGTTAGATATCTAGAATTCTAGGTATATGTAGTGAAGAGATAGGGATGATTCAAGAAATTTCTTGACTCGATTGAGTCATTGTATTTTTCCGTTCAACTTCCTTCCGAAAAGCTGAAATTTAAATATATTGATAATTTTAGCTCATTCATATCTATTATATTAAAATGATAAAACGATATTTTGAGAAAGATAATTACTCCCTGCTAATATACCAATGAAGATGGATTCGGAATATACTTAATATATTGTTGTCAAAATACATATGAGCCCATACTTATGGAATTTGAGCTATTCAAAAATCCGCTCAAATCTACATTAAATTTTAATAATTTGCAATCTTGAATCTATTTTGATCTAAAATTAAACAGTCGTGTTCTGGTTCTCAACTTACTCTTCATTCAAAGTTTAAGCTTTTTATGTCAATTTGAGAAGAAGGTATGGAAGATAAAATTTTAAGCTATTTTCATACTAACACATTATGTGATGACAAATAAGTTTTACTTAGCTATTGCTGCAATTCAAAGGGCAGAAAAATCTTGAGACATAAAATTAACAGTTTTGAAAATTAATTAATTTAAATTGATTATACTCGTTATAATTATTAGAGGAATGAAAAATATTTTCGAAAAATAAAGATGAAAAATCAGGGTTTTTGAAAATTGATTTACTTATTAGGTCATTTAGGTCTTACTTCTAACTATCAAATAGTGCCATGTACAAATTTTGCCTATACCATTGAAATGAAAGTGAAGGAGAAACTGTCGAGAAGTAGAAACTGAAGACCGACCGTTTTGAAAATTTAATTGCCTACTATATAAAATAAAAGTTAAACAATAAAATTCTTCTTTTTTTACAAAAAATTGTGCCTATATCGTACGAGAGTTCTTATGGTCATTGAATACTTACTTATTACATAATTCATACAACATACCTAATATTATTAATCATAAAAATCAGGTAAAGTATACAATATTAAGTCTCCACTTAAACAGTAGGTTAGATGTAAACGTGATGGTACGTCACTCGATTTCGACATCGAGTTAAAATTTAAAATGAAATTTTTCGAAACCAATCACTTGTAGCTCGCAGAGTTAAAAGGAAAAGCTGGAAGCATTTATTAAATATATCGAATAATTTGAAACAACTGTAAATCACTGTAAATCGAAAAGTTTAAAGTAAAAAGAATAAGTTTTGGCTTAAAAAAAGAGAAAGTATGATCGTAATGTTGTACTTGGTTCGAATCGCTCCCCAAGGAATTGGCGTGTCTGTTACTGAAGCTAAGCACGTCTGTTATTGCCCATCTAGAACTTAATGCTTTGGTGTAAAGACTAGAGAGAACCTGGATATGGCCTAACATTAGTCTGTGATTGTACGCAATGTCACGGATGATCAACTTATTTTTTACCGAAGCCGGAAAAAAAAAGAAAATATTTTTATTTCCCATTTTGAAACAATTTTGAAAACGTACATGATACAAAATGCTCGCGTGTTTGGTCCTTTGGGAAAGACCTAAATTGCCACTTACGCCGCTTTTTTCTCAGAACTTTCTACCACATTTTTTTGAATACCGTTTTGTTTTTACTGAAAAAGTAAACCTATTATAAATTTTCTTGACTGTAATAGAATTTTTAAAGCGTAAAATCGATTTTAAACGTTACGCTCGTTTTTAGCGAGGTGCTTGTACGTTGGAAATGTTTTTAGGGATTTTTTGCAGGTTCCTGAGCGTAGTGATTTTTAGTTTTTTTTCTAGGATTACGTTAATTACTCGTTCACAATTATATGAGTATTATATCTATTTTTAATTATATTTATCCTCTTATGCCGATGGATTAAATAAAAATTACAACCCCTTTACAAGAGACTGTGTATGAAAACGTCGATCAACAGTTTATAAATAAGAAATAGGCTGTACACGCCCGATAATAATCGACGAGAAATAATACCAGCGTAAAAACCGATGGATAAAAAGAACCAGCGCGGATTAAGACCCCAGAATCGATAACGATTTCGTTGAATGCGGTTTCAGCACCCGTTTTTCTAACCCTTACAAATACTTCGATTACTATTTTAGGATTTACCACTCTGATTCGTTATTTAAGCTGGATTTAATTTCGCGTTAACTTTTCATTCGCAAGTAGCGAGAGTACTTTTCTACTAATTGATTACTATATGTAGCAAAGCACGAGTTAGACCGCGTGTCTATTTTTATCTTACATTGTACGAAGAAGTTGGCGGAAAGGTTGAAAAGAAATCACTATTCAACCGCTATTCAATATACACAAAGGTGCGGTAGAGAATATGTTCGTTTGAAACGTCAACAGGTTTGTAGAGGAATATTTTCTGCACCCTTCTGTTTAATTCACCCTTTTGAAATTTACATAATTTGCGAGCAACGATACCATTATCATCACTGTGAAGTAAAGATCTAGACGTGTATCAGGTGTGTCCTAAAATAATTTCATTTTAGATAGTGTTCAAATTCAACTTTTATGAAGTCCTTTATTCTTCTCTTCGTCTTTATGCTATCAAATTACTTATAAGTATAGTACTGATGAAAAAAGTTTCTGGCACATTTTCATACTAACTCTGGGGCAAAATAAACATATACTTTTTCGACAGCATATAATGATTTAATAGCTTGTTTCATAAACAGTAATATTCCCATATGTGCTTGGAATAGTAAATATTGAATAGATAATGTCTCTTGGGTGGGTATTCGATATGAGTACTTATTCATTGAAATTTGATCTGCGTTTTCATTTCTTTCCTTTCATAATAATTAAAACGAAGTATTTAATTAAAAAATATATTTATCGTACAACCGCGTATACACTTTCCATAAACTTTAATGTCTACATACTTGACTACGATAATGATATCAATACAATCAGCTATTGTGTGTTACAAATCTACAAAGACAAAGTATAATTTAATTCAGATAGATATGTACAGATTTTAAATTTCTACATAACAAACATTTTATAAAATTTGATGTTACTCTTTAAAACACTTTTTGGTAACTAAGTAATAAAGCTTGACTAGATACAGCAAAAATTTAATAAGTACAAGTACAAATCCATCGATGAAAAAGTTCTGGACGATTTAATATCATAAACACGAGCGAACTATTACATAATGTATAGAAAACGAAATGCATATAATTACCAAATAAAAGACAATTATAATCAATGAATGTTAGGCCTATAGTAGATCTAGATAATTTAATTACCATTTTTTTTTCACACATCAAGTATTCACGAATTTATATTCTTACAAATACTTTTGTTTTACTTTAATATGGATCAATTCAAGCAGTAGGTATTCAACTGATCAGCTAAGATGAATCGAACCTACTATAGACTGAATACCGTGGTATGGTAATGCGCACTCATTGCATGCTAGAAAATAAAGATTAAAATAGGATTTGAGGGGGGAAGGAGCTAAGTTAGTTTATGTACTTTTGTAAAATTTTTAATACATTGGTCGGGTTGGTCAAATAACCGACACTTGAAGATTCAAAGAAGCAACATTCGATAGGCTAATCAATATTTTGCACATACGCAGAAGCCAGTTATGACGCTCCCAATTTGAATCTATTATTCAATTTTGATTGGCTAGCAGTGTACAGCCAGTGATATGCATACCTATGCATTCCTAAACAATATTTTCTCCCAAATTTCCAGTCTCGCTTCATTCGTCAATTTTTATTCCTCCCTCTCATTTTTTTCCAAAAAGAAAAGTTTACTTCTCACTTCTCACTTTTGGAGTTTTCAAACGATTTTGCGCAGAACTTTTTTTTTTAGCTGAGTTTTTAACTAAAAATCAACAGCTATTACAGTCTACCTGATTTATTCAAATTAAAAGCAAAAAATTTATGATTTCAGATAAATAAGCAGTAATAAGACAAAATAATGCGTTAGGTAAAATGAAAAATAAAAATTTATGAAATGTGAAGACTTAATTTTTCAATCTTCGCGTTTTTCTTTTTTTCAAAGCAAATTGTTCTAACTATATTATCCTTCTGATCATCTTTTATTTATTCGCTTCTGTTTGTTTCGTTTTGTTCTGTTTTGTTTTGTTGTCGTTTGGTTATCTTTTGTTTTGTTTCGTTTCATTCTGTTCCGTTCCGTTCCATTTCGTTCGTTTTGTTCTGTTCTGTTCTATTCTATTCTATTCTATTGTATTATGTTAATTTTCTTGTTTCGTTTTGTTTCGTTCTGTTCTTACTTCCTTTCGGTATTCTTACGCGTATATTGTTACCTTTCGTTCTACCACTTCTACATGTTCTGTTTCTTTTTATTTTTTTCTTTAGGATTTATTATATTCAATAAAACCAAAACTTATAGAATGCTAAACGAAAAACCCTCAAGTCCAAAACTTGACAACTATTTGTAATTAATTTTAGTTATGCAGTCTCTGCGTAAGTATTCGAATCTATTCCTGTCCTCGTATATGTCCATCAATGTCTTTTAGTGTTTAGTCTATGCTAACGATGATCGAATTACACCGATTATGATTATTATGATAAATGATACGAAATGTAATTGGTTGCTTTGAGGAACTGTAAAATGAATTGTTAAAATTTCATTACCATAATATAACCATTCTTGGGTCATACGTAATTGATTGAAACTGGAAAGAAACTGAACTTGGGTAATATGAAAGTTCAAGTACCTAATGGATGTTTAGTAACATGTTGTAGGGATGTATCTTGGCAAATTGAGTTTTAATCGCATATTTTCAAAGAAGAAAAAATTAATGTCATTTTTCACTTTGAAATAATTTCATTATCATTTAGCAGTCCATGCTGGAAATCTGAAATATACGTAGATAATATTGAAGGGGTGTTGCAAAGCCCTCTCTTCTATCAGCCTAAATTTTAAATTCTGTAGGATTTATCACTTTTCATTTGATGATGCGAAACATTATTTTCTTGTCTGAAACAACAGGTACAAAATTTCAATTAGATAAGTATGAATTAAGACATAAATCTATTATAAAAATTGAGTGTTTGTAGAAAAAATGTTGAACAAAAATTTTTTATAAATTTCTTCCTAAACTACATTCATTATTAAAAGCCCCAACAACATAAGGTTAGCATGGAGGTGAGGACCTGAATGTCTGAAAATCAATTTTTTTACTGTATTTCCTTAATGATTGCTTATTATGATAAAAATAGCAATAAGTTATGACATTATCGTTGAAGAAGGAGTGAAAATTGCAAATTACATGAGTGAGGAGTGCTAATGGTGTACTCTTCTCTTTTGCAGAAAGAGTAACAGTGCTCACTGCCCAGGGGCTATCGATGGATGCATTCAGCATATTCTTCATGGAGTCAACGCCTACAATATTCATTAACTGGCAACAATTTTCACTAGGAATTTTTTTCTCAACGAAATCTAGAATCTATTGCCTCCAAAAAATATAAAATTTTTCAGAAATGTCGCAAAAAGGTTTTCAACACGCATAGTCACCCTTATGTGCGTATAAACAGAATACCGATCAATCCTTATCGTAGAGTTTTATAAAAATACCCTGAACTGTGCAAAACGTTACTACGTAAATTAAACTTTGTAATTCCGCGATGAAACGAACAGAAGCACATAAAAGAGTAGAATAATTAAAGCACCGTGGAATTGGTACTGTGGCATTGAATTTAAAATTGAATGGACGGATTACAACCCCTGGTTTTAAAAAGAAACTGTTTTCAGGGATTTAACACTTTGAAAATGTCGTCGAAGATGAACCTTAATGACATATTAGCGAGCACCGATCGCCGTTTCGCAGGTTCCTTCCATCATCTACGGTGTTCAATTTTATTGCGAATTGTTTACAATTTAGTTTTCATTTAATTAATGTTCTTTGACGGTTTAGATTTTCAAATAACGAGAACTAAATAATTTAGAGTTTAAATGCGATAACGTAGAGTGAATCTTTTGATATGATTTTATTCGCATAGTGTGGTGATGAAGGAGTTCTCGTTAATGATTTCAATGAAGTTTTATTTTTAGCTGAGTTGTTATTGCGAGTTTCACGGTATAAACATTTGTATATATTTCCATCATGTCTCCAATGATGTAGGTAAGTAGTTATGGATACGATTTCATTTCTCACGTTTCTTAAATTTTATCATTCGCCATTTGAGGTAAATTTTGACCCAAATTCAACGGTTCACATTCTGATTTACAACTAATTTTATATAAAAAGTTTGGGCTTTCCTAGTCCATTTAGTAAGGAGATATGTAATATTTACAAAATTTGTCAGTGTTGTAGGAACAAATTAAAGAACGAGAACGAAGAACAACAAGAACGGAGAATTTTCATTGTTCCTTAGGAACAGGACCAAGAACGAGAACATAAAAGTGATATATCTGAAGAACAAAGAACAGAACGAGAACAGAATATTTTCAAACTGAAAGATCAAAGAACGAAACGAGAACCACCTAATGAACAATGTTGAGGTACAAAAACAAGAACAAGAACGATGTAATTTTTTGTTGTTTTTCGTTCTTTTGAAAGTTCATGATTCATTATAATATTAATAGATATCATAAGGGGAAAGAGAAAATAAGAAACTTATACTTGATAGCGGGCAAGTGCTACATATACCCATATAAGTAATTTTTTTTTCATTATTAGCTTCAATTGATTGATTTTCAATTTCAACAACAACATTAACTATAAACACGTTATCAAAAAAAAAAAAGGAAGAAAGAAAAAAAGAAAGAAAGAACAAAAGAATAAGTTGAAAAAGGAGAACAGAACGAAGAACGAACAAGAAAGAGACTATAAAGGATTGAAAGAACAAAGAACAGAACGAGAACAACATTGTAAAGAATTAAAAGAACGAAGAACGGAACGAGAACAGTTGAAACATTGAGAATAAGAACGAGGCAGGAACAGGATCAAATGACTAGGTCTTTCCAGGAACGAGAACAAGAACAAGAACAGACTTATGTTCGTTCCTACAACACTGGTCATTGTAATACTTCGTGAATTGAACGAGATATGTCAACTTCAATATTTTTCATGTAATTTTTTTTTTCCAAGTTGAAAAATTTTTCTTATAACTCCATTTTAAAAAATTGAAAAACACCATCTTGAGATGATGTGAATTTCTTCCATGAACTCTTCTGTAAGAAAAAATATTCATCTTATTGGCTCCTGTTATAGATAGTAGCTGAGCTAAGCCATGAAAACATTAAATTCATTACATACCTACAAACCTATTATACCTCCTTCAATTCTCGATGTAGGTAACTTATCATCATAGAATTTTTTATTTTTCCCTAGACTACTATCTATGGTGGAAGTTTGGTAAAGATTCATTAGTAACAGTGGCATCACCAAGATTTTGCTTTGGTAGCGGGAAGGGGGGAGAGGTGAAGTTAAATAGTGTTTGCTTTCTTCTTCTTTCAAATGCAAATGTACTTGTTACAAAATATGATATGCATTTCGAAATAACTAATAGCTTCAAACTTTTTTATTCGTTTGTAAGCTGTAAAATGCTTCACTAAACGTCAAAATTCATAACTATTTTGAATGAATATATTTTCCTCTTTCACAATCTTCTCCTCACTTTTAATACCCAAGGGATTTTTCAATATTTAGTAAAGTGAAAGAGGGTAGCAAGGAGCCAAAAAAATTTTGGAGTGGCCATTACCGATCCTGGATGCTTAATGTCGTACCTGCAGTCTTATGGGAAATTCTGTAAGAAAAGTTGAGTACCTATTAGCCATATGATTACAAAAATATACACTGTGCCTAACTGATTTTAACACCCCAAGCTCCGAATTCCCTTTCATGAAAAAAATCACCTATTTCGTTTTTTTTTGCTTCATTACGACAGAATGAATGATTTAGGATTTTTGTAAATTTAAAACTCAAATTCTATGATTTAAATAGTTTTTTACTAGTTATTTCATTGATTTGAATTCATTACTTCCAAAATCAGTGTTGCAAAATTAACTGGAATGAAGCGTTGGAAGTTTAAAAACATTCATAATCTTTTAAATTATGGATTGAAATCATAGAGAAACAATAAATTATTCATGTGTTAATTTCTTAATCCCATAAAAAGAAATGAAAAAAATGAAATAACGAATACTTTTTTGTACATGAAGAGAATTTGGCGCTTTGGTGTATTAAAATCAGTTAGACGCAGTGTATAGTCTAAAACACGAGAATATGAAGACCCTCCCTCCTTAATCTCTTACTCCAAAATCAGAGAGGTTGTAATGGCGATCATTTTCATTGAAAATTCAGCCAAAAATGTCTGCAATATAATTGTAAATGCAAACTTTAATATGTACGAGTATTGTGATCACGGACAATAGACTGCGGTTCCAGTCTCCCGCTGGTTTTGGAAAAATAAACTGCGGTAGGTCATTTATTTCCCCGCCTTAATGGAATGAATACTATTACCGACTGGTTTGTTAGCTTATTCAAATTGCCAAATTAAATCAAACACCGCTATAATTCCAGTCGATGGAAAAACTGAAACGAATTACACACCCACAGTTTATCGAGTCAGTGGGTTAGGTACCGGTACATGGAAATTGTATCGATACGTGAAAAATGATTTACTCTAGAATACCGAGTACGAGTATGTTTGAAAATTGATGAAAAACGTCGATTAAGTCATCCTCTAATAACATCTAAATAAATAATGACACGGATATGCGAAACACTTCAACGTGATTAAATTTTATGTTTTTGTTTATTTAAGGAAATTCTTGGACATCGTAAGTAACCGCTCTGTCATTTAGAATAATAATATCGGCCGAGTACCGGGGTTTCATCATCGATTATGTTATTAAAATTCAATAAACTGACAGAGCTTGGCCACGACGAGCCCCGGTAACGCGTAAATAACATATTGTCATTGTATTAAGCGATTTCATCCAATCAACATAATGAACGTTACACTTCATTTGTTCGAACCCATTATTTATGTAGACGAAAGAAGAGAAATAAGTATCCATGTACGAATTCGAGTATTTACTCTACCTCTTTTACTATTTCTCGACTTTTATAGTGTTTCAGAAAAGCAGGTTAACACTTGAACGTATTTTGTACGCTCCGAGAGTCGTTTACTCTCTCTTTAATTGCAGAAAATTTTCTTTCTTCATCGGTGATATTTTTAGCGATAATTTAATGGAATTGTAAGACGTCAGTACAATAGAAAATTTCACCAGGAGAGCTGGTATTTTCTTTTGACTGCGTACGAATAACTTGTTGAGTTAATTTTTGACCTTGAAAAATAATATAAAATTGCCCTTCTGAAGGCGTGTTTTCGCTGAAAAATTTCTAATGCCTTTTTAACTGCCACGTTCGGCTATTGTAAAGACCATTCACAAAAGCTAACAATTAAGTTTCTATTCGATATGATGCGAACAACATATCCAAGATACCTACCGAGTATTATATGAATACATGGCAAGTTGGAAGCGAGTTAAAAAAGAAATACCTATCCATGAAAAAATAACTTACTCCAACATCTTTTGGAGATGAAAAACTGGAAAGATTTACTTATACGAGGTATTTTGTATTTTATTAAGACTCTTTATATAGTATAAGGAGAAGAAGAGATTTTAAAACTTCTGTAAAGTATAGGTAACTATAGTAACGAGCCTTATCGCATGAAATAACACAATTGTTAGTTTTTCCCTTTTTTTTTTCTTTCTCTCTCTTCTTTCTCTCTTTATTACATCTCTCCAAGTCCCACTGAGTTATTACCGGGTCACACTCTTCTTCCTTAAGCTATCTGTTTTGTAATAAGTAATAATATATTTTTTCGTTACAGGTTATTTGGCGAACTTAAATCTGCGCTAGTTAAATGGTACCATAACGGTTTTTCCGAGCTGTCGAAGAAGACGATTAATTTGTTTTTTTTTTTTTTTAAAAAAAAGGAATTTGCCGAGAGCTCGAAGAATTTATATAAATTAAAATCACCCTTTAACCCGCCGCGGTTAGCGAATCAAGTTTTTCGGTTAACGCGAAAAATGTAGGAGCTCGTAATAGCGGAACCGTGAAATTGAATGTTGTGTATAACGAGCGCCCAAATATAAGCTTAAAGCTAAAGCCCGCAACGACAAATAAGTTATTTGTAAAACGCTACGGTAACTGAATTCTCAACATGCTTTTAAAATAATATATTTTTATACCAACATAAGCATTTGCGTGAAGCATAGGTACTATAATCTATTTGGGGTTATTGTATTTGTAACCACGTATTTATGAGGATCTTGACTCAAATAGATCGTACAGGGTGTTTCATGAAACTTTTGTTCCTTTTGTGTGGTAAATAATTAACTATTATAGAGTAAGAGTAATGATATTTTTCTATTTAACATACTGAAGGAGCTGAGATGTAACGCTTTGAGATAAAAAAAAAATTGTCTTGGATCACGTTCTACTTTAAGAATTAATGGTATGTGTTATTTATGCTTCAATGCGAAGAATGTAGTATGATATAATATAATTTGTTACAAAATAGTGAATTTGGAATAAATGTTTGAAGAAATATGAAATAAATACGAAAAAGTGTGGAAAATTACTCATTTTCCTAGTAGTTTATAGATAATTTTAAAAATGCCCTAATAAACCGGTCATACGTGTCATGAGCACTTGGATCACAATATCATGCAGTTGCAGTAGGCATAGACATAAAACGAAATCACTAGGTTATATCCACTTATTTCTTCATTGTTCATAGATAGGTTTTAATAAATTAATATATTAAGTATTTTTTTATAAATTATTTTTTTATTACAAATTTAAAAATTAAATTTTATTTTTTTAATAGTTATCATAACAGTTTAGAAATTTATAATTTATTTGCTTTTAAATTTGAATATTTTTATAATTTCAATTATTTGTATGCAGTGCAAAAAAGTTCATTCTTTGAAATTTTTCATTTACACATTAGATAGAACTTGAGAATCAGAACAAAAAGCAAAAAACAAAATAGAATAATTATGGTAATTGATGCGCTTTCTGATTGGTCGTACGTCGTGCGTGTGACAAGCAACAATCAACCACCTTGACTCACTCGCAAAATAAAAACATGGATCAGCTAATGATTCAAATCACAAACGAATTTTAATCGTTCATAGAAAACTGAACGATATTATTTAAAAAAGTGGAAATGAAATCACCTATATTTTATCACATTATAGCCTTATGATTATTAGTTGTTATATGCGTGACGTCTGATCAATCAGAATGCAGAACAAGTACTACGTGCGCAAAATTGATTTGATTACACATCAACGCAAAAATCTGCTAAAACTCGTTTTATATGATTTTGAAATCAATATTAAAAGTATATAGAATTGTCTTTTATTCCAATTTACAATCTAATTATATTATAAAACTGATTAGAAGTATAAATAAACCCACAGTTTCAAGTTATAACGTTATTTTAGAATTATACAAATAAGCAGTTAGAAGTTTTTGCGCTGGCGTGTAATAAATCAATTGCGCTCACGGTGTATTTTACACATTACTCTATAACGTGCGTTCGGTGCGTCCAAGTGATTCAGGTACAATCAGCGAAAAAATCTCTTTTTCAATTAATCAAAATTGATTTTCTCAAATGCAAAGAAATTGTAAATGTGGTTGAAATGAATTTATCAGCCTTAAAATTCTTCAAGTATAATTTCAAAAATAATTTCTGATTTAGAAATTGGCGGTTTAACTATTATTATGTTATCAACAAACTGAGATTTTTGCGCTGATTGTACCCGAATCACTTACACGCACGGTATAAACTGTTTGCCTATTTGCAAAATTGAAGGAGTTAACGTTAATTTGTGAAATTTTAACTGACTGTAACTCCTTCAATTTTGTAGAGTGAAGAAAACATTGTGTAAATGCTTTTGTTCAACTCTTTGAGCACTATTTAAAATAGAAAAAAAATTTTAGAGCCGAATTTTTTTACAAAGAGAAATTATGACTTTACTGAGAAGGAAATTCGTGTTTTACATAATGTTTTTCAATCCACTGATAGCAAATCAAGAGTGGAGCGGAAACAGTTGTACAATATTTTTTCTTATCCACAAAACTGAAGGAAATACAGTAGATACATTAAAAATTTTAGTTTCTGTTTTAATATTCCAGAGACCTAGGCCTACACATCTGCAACATTGATCTCATACACATAAACTGTCAATCCTTATGAGAAGCTTTGAGACATGAATTTTACAAATAAAGTGTAACGCTATACTTGTCTTCTATGTTACGATTGGCTTCGTAGCTTAGATAATTCTAAACAACCAATAAAATGCGAGTATTCGATTTGCATAAGTGCAGTAACGATTTTGATTCATGCTTTTTATGTTACAAATTTAATTCGGATTTGCTGTGGAAGTGGGAATCCATGTACCAAATATATAAAGTTAATGATTTACATAGATCTTTATAAATCCTCTCATGGAATGGACTGTGGCATAGCTTCATCTAACTCCATCATTCTTTGTTACTTTCTTCCGAAAGAATTCCATCTTCTGAACAGAGCTTTGCACAATCACACTCGCGATTTAATATATTATGTATATTAATAATTCCCATCTATATCTCATACTCTCTGAATCACTTCACTCTTTTAGAAGTATCCATCAAAACTCAATTATCAATGAAATCCTCATCCTCTTCTTTTCATGGGTATAATATTGTGATAATAGCCTGGATTTCTCTCCACTCTGGCATCCCAAGAAAAAATTTGGCAAACACTGCAGCCAAAGAAGGCTCAACTCTTTTCCTATTCCCAAAATCTCTATTCTTTCCTCAGACTTGAAAATCTTCTCCAAAAATGTAATAGGATAGCCTGGTGACAAACTATGTCGTACCAACAAACAGCGATCCATGAAGGATGCCTACTACTCAATCACTTTTCTTTACTTAATCTCAGGGAGCGGTTGTTCCTCACATTGGTCACTTCTTCCTTGCTCATGCCTTATTGTCAATCATCTGGCTAGCTCTCGCTAATTTGTGATTCATGGTATTCCTTTATCGGTTCATCAAGTCCTAACATCTTGCCAGGCTCTCAGCCTTTACCGCACACATCTCTTATGTTCATCCTTTTCATAAAAATTATTTCGAACCCTAAAAATCGGATTCTCTTCCCCTAATAAAGTGCCACATATTTGAAAAAATTCAGTCTATATAGAAGTCACGGAACGTAAAATAAATAATAATTTGAAAAAAATAAAAAACTTTTTTATTCCTTGATATTGAAAAAAAATCACCTATTCTAAAAGCTTTAAGATTTAGTTTTCGTATTTTTGCGTGTTCTTAAAATAGTTTTCAATAGTTTCAAAAATTTTTTAAATCTGTTTTTTAATTTTTTCATGTTCTTTTTACTTGTTATACGTACTTACGTGCCTCTAGCCGTAGCTGCTGTACACGGCACGTAAAAAAAAAAAGTATTAACGCATTGTTGTTACACTTTTTCGATTAATGAGTTTTTAAAAATTATTTTGCCATAATAATTATGAGCTTTTGAAGCTAGAGATGGTTTCTTTTCTTTATTCACCACTTACGATTGAAAAAATGCTAAGAAAGCACATCGTTAGATCATAATAACATCTAATTTTCTTTATAGGTGTGAAAAACCCTTCCTTTACCCTCCACTCTGAGTCAGCTTGCTAATAGCTAATAGGATCCCTTTTACACATACTACATCCATACGAAAGATTTATAAAAAAATAAGAAACTTTACTGGAATAACATGGAAATGATATTGATATGCGAGTAAATGATGGTAAATTTGGTACAGATAATTCACTTCGGAAAACAATACTTTTTCTAAGTATGTTAAGAAAACATATCAACTAAAATGTTAATTTTGCAATTTTCATCTTCCAATTTACACGAATAAAGATTCAAGTCGTATTTTCCTATTTTTTTTATTTTATTTATACGATCCGATATACATTTCTAAAAACCCACTCAACAACCTATTTCGAACTTTTTCTCTTATTTAAGCCATATTCGAATTCCAACATGAAAAGGCGTAACATAAAAAAGAGAGAAACTTTGAAAAGCTATTTAACCTTTAAAAATTAACTTAAAACTCAGCAAATTATTCCCTTGAAAGGTATTTTAAATTACAACACAAATCAAGCGAACGTTTTTTGAGGTGAAGCATTTAAAAAAGTTAATTTCTCTTAGGAACTAATATTTAAAAAAAAAAGAGGAGAATAATGTGATTTTCGACTTTTAACACAAAAAATCTAATTCCCAAAAGGAAGAATACGCGAGGCGAATTGAAATAGGTTGTAAAATTAAAACTATTTAAAGTTTTGACCTTTAAAATTAATATAGTAGTAACATCAATGTAAATATTCGACTCAGGGGTGGTATTGTTGTTTGGAACAATGGAATAAATGATAACGTTTAACTGTTGACAATACGTTATTGCGAAATATGATTAAAGCATTTTTTTTAATCCGCTAGGGTGACGAGAGGTGTTTGGTGGAGAGTGTATTCGATGAACCGTGCCAGGGGCTTTTGTAAAGATGTTGACATTTCGGACGATGACGACAGAAGGGGTGTGCGAGAAGGAGTTTTTTACGAATAAATAACGCATTATGTAATTACTATGCAATAGTCTACGAACGTAAGTTAATTTAAAACTCGAACGACTATTTGAAAGATGATTGATTGTTGTTTACGTGTTAGTATTAATTTACTTCTTAATTTTATTAAAGAGTTACCTACAAGACGTTTATCTTTCGGAAGTGGTTATTTTTAGGTGACCGAATTTGTCTTAGAAAGGTGGCAGAATTTTTTATAATAAAATATCTTGTATGTATGAATCATCTTGA
The DNA here is from genome assembly GCA_009761765.1 of Phenacoccus solenopsis. NCBI lineage: Eukaryota > Metazoa > Arthropoda > Insecta > Hemiptera > Pseudococcidae > Phenacoccus > Phenacoccus solenopsis. Next base: position 85,259 of record VFXL01000099.1, on the reverse strand, counting down.
CTTTTATAGGTGTTGGAAGTGTTGAAGGAAGTGAGGAAAATTCCGCAGAAAATAGTAAATACTTTGAAATTTCCTCATTAAGGAAGACAATGAAAACGTGAATACCTTAAATAAACCTCTTTTCGATGTTAAATTAAAAACGCCAAAAAGTGACGACTCCAAGAGGACTAGCGGTGGTTTTCGGCGAAGGTGACATTTTCTAAATAAAGGCCAAACGGGCGTCGTGACTAACAATTAAGTTGGACCATTAGGTGATCTTATAGTATAAGCTTACGTTACAGGAAATGTCGAAATGTCAGTTTATGACCTTCCCTCGCTATACCGAGCTTTACGTTATTTTTGGTGTGCTTTTGTTCGAATCGTTTTGCCCTCTTCGGCGTAAGGCTCGACTTGGCTCTGGGGAATTGAATCGTTCCACTACTACCACTGGGGCAACTGTGTTGGAATATTTAACATTTGCTAATGCCCTATAATAATATTCTTTCTACTCGCTGTTCTTTACGTTCTCTCATTCGACATAATTAAAAGGTGGTGCGTTTTGATTTAACTAAGTTACGCTTCGACGAAGATTTCACACAGAAGGAGGATAACGATTGCGTTCGAATTAATGGGGTTTTAATTTTCCAACGTATATCTGTGAACTGTGATTCTATGAAAGTAGCATCGTGTCTCTTGTTTTCTTTTAGTTTTGGAACATATTAATTTATTATTTATTTTTATTATATTTTAAATGGTATGGATGAGGTGAATATAGTACAAAGAGATAAATAATAAAAATTGATACGCAAGAAGTCCCCTCTCATAGATCACAAAGGACAAAATTTGTCCATACAAAAGTTATAAAATAATATCAAGAAGAGGAATTCAAGCTTTAAATCATCCTCTCTACTCCCTTTTTGAATGCATACTTACAAATGAACAAATTTTAACACTATAATTTAGCCCAACCTCTTTTTTCTTTCCAAGATCCACATAGTTGAGCCATTATTAGTCTACTATATAATGAGAATAATTTACAGTATACCTTGAAAAAGTTTTATTGTACCTAACTGAACTAAATACCTAACCCTCATAATATTTTTGTGGTGATAATATGCAGTGAAATGCTTCTCTCATACTACAAAAGGGACCACATTTCGAGGCCTAAGAGTTCCTTCTTTGAAATACATATATGCTGAACACGTTCCTGCTAACACTAATAAGTAAGTATACATAATTGTCTGTTAAGCTTTCGATTGCTGGAGACTTTAATGTCCATTCATCGATAATCACTAAGGTAACTCCGCCATGTGAGCGAGATAAATTATTTGATCAATTTGGCTCCTACTCAACAAGATTGTTATAGAGATTGTTGAGAGATAGCGCTTCAACATATTTATCCTCTCCTCACAACGCTTTAATGTAGGTAGCAGGAAAGCGGGTAGTAGGCGGTTAGCAGATACATCAATGTCATTCCCATCTCTTTTTTCACACCAATGTGATCAAACGTAACATGGGAAATGCTATCTATGATGAAAGTAAAAACCATATTTGCTCACTGTTTTTGGGATATCTAGGTATAGTTAATCTATAGTAATATTCAAAAGTTATGAACTACTAATTTTACCAACACCAACTCGAGCTCAAAATCAACATCTTATTGCATTCTTAATCTTTCTTAAATTTTTACCATCTGTCATTGAATCCATTTTGGCACAAACTCAAGGAGTCATGTTTTGTTCTCCAACTAACTTCACGCAACGATTCCCACCTTTGTAGGTGAATACAGTGAGAAGATATAGATGCAAAAAATTGATATTTCACTCTATCTCATCTCGAAATTCATTTTGGAAACTGAACTTTAGATATGTTAGTATTCCGATTTTACTTTATCGTTTATAGCATCATGATCGATTAAGTTTTATAGATTTTGGGGGTCCCTCAGCCTTTCTCAAAATTTGAGTGAATCGTCATTTGCAATTATATAGAAGTTTGAGAGAACCATTTTCAGAGATTCTTATGAAAGTTTTTTCAATGAATTTTAAGAGATTTTCATACACATATACATCTACTTCGCTTTCTAGAAAGTCTTATAATGGAATGAGAATATATACTCTATATTTCATGCAACAACCATAAATGATTTAAAACCTCAGAATATGAAGCCCTCTTCCCTTCTTTTTCTTCTAAAGTCAGATAGATTGTGAGAACTTGGTTTTTAATTTTTTAAATCCAACTAAAAATCAACCCTGTGCCTTTTTAGCTCTCAAGATATATATGTATATGAAGTGTTAATAAGAACCGAAGTCAATTTCAAGGAATCATCTACAGTACAATGATTAGTAAACCTATAGTTATTACCTGGTCAGGCGTATGTATTTGCCATACTGCTTTTGGGTCATCTTCGTTACAGGTTTCAATGTCGACAGTTTCCTCTTCGTCATTACTGTCATCTGCTTGCTCATTATCTTTAAATGAAGATGGTATGGTAGGATAAACGGGTCTGAAAGCTGACGGGTATAGCCTCGAGGTAGTATCGTATTTTGGAAAGAAAAAAGTCGAATTGGTCGATGGTAACCCGAAGCCTAATTTAGCTGCGCTTGAGAACCATGGAAAAGTTGTATACGAGCCAAAGGTGTTATTTTTTAAAGCGTTATGTTGCCATACATAATCCATAACCAATGGTAAAGGAGGTACTCTCGAAGTCGTCGATACAACAGGTAATGGAAATGGGTGCGGAGGTGATGGCGAAGATTCTTTTGTTGGTTTTATAACAGGAGATGTTTTCTTACATGGTTCCGGCGTATGATGACCGGTCAACATTCTCTTTCTGGTACCTCCATTGAACATAGCTTTGACATCTTCCCAAGCATGGATGATCTCATCCGGAGGGTTACCACTTAGTCTCATGTGTCTGCGCCACGAATTAAAATTAGCGGCATCCGGTTGCACGTATTTGGCGTTAGGTGAGGTACGATGAGAATGGAATATGAATTTATTCGGCGAAAAGAATAATCCGCAAATCGTGCATTTAATGCATTTTGCTCTAGAGCTGTTATACCGTGATGGTAAGAATGATCCTCGACATCCCCACGCGCATTCGTGGTGGACTTGGAAAGCAAAATCTTCTGGTAATCGAGGAGGCGAGTTGTCGCCTAAAAAGGATTTGCATAAACGTTCAGCTTCTCGTCTCGTAATCATTCCGCATCGTCTGGAAGATACTGGCATTGCGCCTGCTCGTCTTAAGATCTCTAATTGCACCGGTGTGCATTGGACGCAAGTGATTCCGAGGGCTACTCGGCGATTATGTATTTCATTGTAGCTGAAATTCTTCAGCAGGGTGTTACTAATCTGAGCCAAACACAGTCGCTCCTGGGAGTCTATGATTAAGGAGACTATTGGTACTCCGTATAGTACAACGGTGCCCACCTATTGCAGTTCAAAAAATTAAAAATATTCCAATGTAATTAACGTCTTATCGCATTGAAGAAAATTTAAATGAGGCATTTACCTGATTATTTTTTTGGCACGGGAATCTCAACGATGAAGGAGGTGAAGAAAGGGGCTCTTCGTAACCATAAGTTGCAATTTTGTTATATTCTTCCGATGGTGATGCAACAGATGTATCTGACATCCTCTGTAACAAGGATCAGATCACATTATGTAACAAAATTAGCGAGGTTATCCTAAGAAATTCTTTCATTGCATCGACCATCTACACTGTGTTTAACTGATTCTAACATCCCCAAGCGCCAAATTTCCTTTCATGAAAAAAAAATATCACTTATTTTATTTTGTTTGACTTCATTATTATGGCATAATGAATAATTTAAGACTTTGATAACTCAAATTCTATGATTCTAATAATTTTTTAATGATTATTTGCTTGATTTAAATTCACTTCTTCCAAATCAGTGATGCAAAATTAGCTGGAATGAAACGTTGGAAGTTTAAAAACACTCATAATCTTATAAATATGGATGGAAATCATAAACAATTATTCATGTGTTAATTTCTTAATTCCGTGAAAAGAAATGAAATAAGAGAATACTCTTTTGTAGATGAAGAGAATTTGGCGCTGGAGGGTGTTAAAATCAGTTAGACACAATACAGTATTTATAATGACTGGTCTTTGTTGTAATTGGTTACACATCACGCGTGTATCAACCAATCAGCAAGTTGGAATAAGGTAAATTCACCTCGACTAACTCGTAAAATAAAAACACAAATCAGCTGATGATTCAAATCACAAACGAATTTTAGTCGTTCACTGAAAACTGAACGATATTATTTAGGAAGGTAGAAATGAAACTACCTACATTTTATCACATTCTAGCGTTATGATTGGTCATTACGCGCGTAACATATGACCAATTAGAACATAGACCAATCATTATAAATAATCTATAGAGTATTTATGATAACTTGTCTATGTTCTAATTGGTCATACGTCACGCGTGTAACAACCAATCAGCAAGTTGGAATGTGGTAAATTACCTCGACTAACTCGTAAAATAAAAACACAAATCAGTTGATGATTTAAATCACAAACGAATTTTATTCGTTCACTGAAAACTGAACGATATTATTTAGGAAGGTAGAAATGAAACTACCTACATTTTATCACATTCTAGCCTTATGATTGGTCATTATGCGCATAACATATGACCAATCAGAACCCAGACCAGTTACTATAACAATTCTCAGTATGCAAATGTAAATTGGTGAAGAACAGATAGCAGAGCACTTTGCAAAACGTTGCTTTTGCGCATGCGCGAATGTAGGAATATACGAGAGCTTGTTTACATTCAATATGACTTTCCCCAACTTTCCCCCGCATTTCCCATTGTTTCTTTCTCAAGTCATCACTTATAAGTATCTTGTAAACACGAGTTCATACTTGCGCTTGCGCAAAAGCGATGCGTTGTAAAGTGCTCCTGATATTTGTTCTTCAAAACGCATCGATTTTTTAAAGTTGCATTAGGCGTCCATGTATATAATTATGATCGATGTTCTATTGGTAATTTTTATTTATTAGGCTAATTTTTTATACATGATTTATTTTTGTTTCTCATTTTAAAAAAAATGTATAACAAATTATACACTTTTTCATGAAAATAAATTCAGAAAATTTGACTCTTACCTATTTTAGGTAAATCTGTTAGCTTATAATTTTTCCAAATCAAATTTACAGCAGCGTTTAAAATAGTATAAGTAAATGAAACATTTTTGAATTCTATTTTCGAGCGCCTCGTATTTGGGAAAAGCAACATCCAAAACTTCAAAATTTCATCAAGAGTAAATAACCTTGTCCATTTGTGCATTAATATGTTCCAAATTCCCTCCCAATAATCACGCTCGATGAAAAAAAAAATCGCAACAAATTCCTTCGCACTCGGTCGACCGAATATGTAACAAAAAGCGACTGGTATTTAAATTTTAAACGAGCAGCAAGACAAATCGTTTTAAAATCAAGGGACAAACTGATAAGTACCTTTGGGAGTTGAAAGTTGATTCAAACTAATAGAAAAGGCTATACACGGGGTTGTTTTCAGTACAAAATAATTATAGAAGGATTAAGCAGCGTAGCGGTATTCGTGCACTCTTTTCTTATTTCGTTTCGCAACCTCTTTTTTTCAATTCTTTTACTGCTGGGGTGTTTCTAACGAAATGTGTATCGCGATGCTGAAAAACGCCCTTTTCTTGTATTTTTTGCTCGCGTCTATTCAAATATGACGAATGGGTAATCTCGCTGGATGCGATGGCGGCGACGAAAATTTTAATAGCTCAAAGACTCGAGTAGCGGAGCTGGTGTATTTTTAAAATAATATCTTCATTTTTCAAAAATGTAATTCTTCTTGAAAGAAATTATTTAAAAGTACTTATTTATAAACATTTATTAACAGATGACGAATAATGAAAAAATTATTATTCGTTTTAAAAATATCCCGAAAATAACGAAATTATAAGTTTTTTTAAATATACTTCAGGAACCCTTTCTGGAAAAGTCTACCCCTCCTGTCTCGCTTAACGTTCACTCGAACGGTCCAATAGCGTTGGTTCTTCTACTAGCGTACTCGTCGATAATCCTATCGCAGTTAATTGGAAATAATATTATTCCATTTCGCTCTACTACTCTTTCCACTCGAATAATAATATTCCTTGTTTGCGGCAATTTCTTCAATCTATACTGGGGTTTTGGTGTAGCATTATGGAATGATATCTGTAATATCTGTGTATAGCGATTTAACGTAATTTCCATTTGTTATTAATTCCACACCGACAAATAATTTAACGTAGTCTGTCTGCGTATTTCTTGTTCGCCAATTTTAATATACGAAATATAATTATTTAATCAATTTGTTTATTAAGGCGAACTCGATAAATCCGTCTTAATTACTATTTCTCGTCTACCCATCGTGTATACCGTGACGATGAATTTGTCGCCGTATTTTTTTCTTTATTTCAGTAAAATTATTAATTTTTAAACCATTCCAAACCATGCTTTGGATTAGGTGAGGCGTTTTTTTATTCTCAGAAACTCCAGTATTTAAATGTCTAAATTTACATGTGCTTTCTAGAAGGAAAAAAAAGGTAACTGAATCGAGCTCGCGTTAAACAGACAGGTGAAATTATACAGACATTGATTACAACGATGAATAATCGTGAAGGTACATTTAATGCACAAGGTTCGAAAAGTTTTATTCATACAGGTTTAGTCTCTTCAGCAGGTTTTTATTAATGGAAAATTTCGTATCGATTTTCATGTTTAAATAAAAAATTTAACGCAGTGGAAATCGTAAGTAAAAATGCATAAAGATTTTATCGATAATTATAGACTAGAGAGGGATTTACAATTTGTTACTTAGTGATTTCGCGATTTGTCGCTGTTAAATCGTGTCTTCATTCATGCACCATATGGCTATTTAACTGTTCATTGTGTGCGTGATTTAATTCAATAAACGCGTTCCTTTAATAATTAACATCAACCGTAATGATATGTCTATGTGCATGTGCAGCTAACAGTAGAGTATTATGAACAAATCCAGATAACGATCTGCGATACGTTTCATTTTTTACTATATAATTAATCGGTGATTAAAACTTTGTTAAAGATGTAAAAATAATAATTCTAAATACAATAGTGCATAAACTTATCTTTTTCAAGTCAAAAAAAAATTCCTTTAGTGTAACTTTGAGAGGATTTCGGTTTCACTTTTAAGCTGAAATAATTTGCATATATTAAGAGCTGTATATTTTAATAAGTCTATATATAGAGTGATTATTATGAGCATTTTTGAAAATTGAAATATATTGGATTTTCTATTCAATATGATATAAAACTTCATTTCAAAATTCATTAGCTCTTATATTTCTGATAAAACTCAGAATGAACAATACCCTTTCAAAAATAATTATTGAAAATGTGTGAAGCTTAAAATTTTGAATAGTCATATCGACTATAGATGCCTACCTACTCGGTAAAAAAAAAATTGATCAACTTATTATTCTTCAACAATCCCAAGAAATCGCAATCCGAAAAAATCATCCTATCAAATGGGAATAAAGAAAAATAAAGACATTTAATTATCAAAGAAAATCATTTTTCTTTACGCTTATAAGAAGAAATTGGAATAAAAACAAATTTCTATTTTAATTATTAATATAAAATCAGCGTTTATTAGTGAGTTCCTACGAGAGGGCTCAGATTCTATGTCTGTAGTCAATTAATTAATTTCTTTGGTATGTTTATATGAATATTTTTTAAATGGCCTTTAAAAAGTCTCGAAGTTTTTTTAAATAGCTGATATAGATTACGTTAAACACAATTTCAAAATGTAAATTAATAAACAAAAATATGTGTAGTTTATTTCAGCTAAAAAACTTTTTCCAAATTCTTATTTGCAACATTTAAAAAATTTTTAAAATGAAAATTGTTCAAGACATACCATCCATGATATTCAAACAAATGATGTTGGTATGATTAACAACATTACATTAAGCTACATATGGGGATTGTAAAATTAATGAAAATTACCTTCTCTTGCAGACTGGTTGTGCTATAGATTACCAATAAAAAACGTAATTTTGATCAAAGAAAAAGCCAAAAACACTTAAAAGTTACTGCAGACTTTTAGCGGCAACTTGTTAAACTTTACTTTGGTTAACTTTTCGCTGCGATTATTTCAGTTTCGAGTTAAACGCCCTAAAGGGCGGCACTTAATTTGAACATAGAAAGCGTCCAATCAGAAAATAAAATGAGGGTTCATGCGCGTTTTATTATCCAATGATGGGGCGTTTTTATCGCAAATAAATGTAAGTAAAGTATTACATTCTTGTATTTCGCCAATTTTATACCATGAAATAACGTAGTAATAATCTGATTTAATTAGTTTTTTTCTATGTAGGTGAATTCGCGATCTCGTTTCGCTAATTAAAGTTTACCGGCTGCGGTAATTTTTCTTTTGATTGAGAATAAATAAAAGGTAGATTTTAATTTTAACGTGAAACGACGATTTCGATTTTAAATACGCTGGAAGATTGTAATTAAATAACGAAAATTTTCATCGAGAGATTAAGCTGAGGAAAAAATTGTAGGAAGGAAAACTAAATGGCGAAATGTTGGCATTATATGTTCCTTTTTTTTTAATTTCTTTTATAGTTTTTCAAAAAAATAATAATAATAAGGGGAAATGGAAACGAAGAAATCATTTAGCTTGGATCTTGAGTTACTGGCTACTGAGGTTAGTAAGCTTAAAAGATGTTAATAAAATTGCATACACTTGGCGTATTTCAGGCACTAGGATTCTTGAAATAATTTAAGTAACTCATTGCGAGTTGCGTCGCTTTATAAGCCAGAGTTGACTTATATCATATGTACCCGTATTCATCTCGTCTTTTACATCGTTTTTTCCTCAGTCTATATGAAATTTTGTTCATGAAATTTACTTACAACCTGAATATTCCTTAAAAAAGGCAAATTAAATTGGTGAACTGAATTTTCGATTTTTTGAAAGTAGGAAGAGAAGTGGTTGATAGACAACCTATGTTTGCTTAAAACATTTCCTACGTTCTGTTTTTATTCTTCTTCGTAAGAATATAAATTTTAAATAAGCCTTCTTCGTTTTCATCTTTTAAAGAATTCTTTTCAAAAGTCACCCTAAGAAGTTGACTATGTCTGAATACGTTTTTTTTTTACATTACACTTGGTACAAAAAAGGCGACAATTTTCTTGGTTTCAAAAATGGTTTTTGAATCATTATTAATGAGTGAAGATAATTTGAGCGCAATTTTTGTTACTTTGTATTAGGTAATAATTACTTGCTTGTTATATGACCAAACTTTTCACTATATAGGTTATTAATGAGCGACAATTCAGAATTTTAATGCGAACAACGTCGTTAGAAATATTCTACTTTATTTTCTTATGACGAAGGTGACATTCCATATTCCCACAACTTGAAGAAATAGATGTTTCAATACCTCAATATGTAGGTACCTACTTGAATCTTCTGTAATATACTACACTGTGTCTGATTCTAACACCCCCTAACGCCAAATTCCCTTTCATGAAAAAACAATATCAGCACTTATTTTATTTTGTTTGACTTCATTATTATCGCATAATGAATAATTTAAGACTTTGATAACTCAAATTCGATGATTCTAACAATTTTTTACTGGTTATTTAATTGATTTAAATTCATTTCTTCTAAAATCAGTGATGCAAAATTAACTGGAATGAAACGTTAAAAGTTTAAAAACACTCATAATTTTATAAATATCGATTGAAATCATAAAGAAACAATTATTTATGTGTTAATTTCTTAATCCTGTGAAAAGAAATGAGATAAGGGAATACTTTTTTGTAGACCAAGAAAATTTGGCGCTTGGGGGTGTTATAATCAGTTAGATACAGTGCATGTATCTCATCAACCTCTCATGTTAATTCGATATTGAAACATTTGAAAGCATAGCAGATGTTGCTTCTTTCTTTGTCGGTAGCGAAATTAAAGCTTAATTAAGTTTTGATTTTTGATTGAAATAAGAAAAAAAAATTGAAGGTGGATAACTTTTGTTGTAAGATGATAATAAGGTACTGATTCAATATTTTTTGTTGTAGAAAAATAATACTATTATATTTTATATTTGATTGAATGGCTGAAAATATTTCAAGACCATGTATCTAATACTTGAATTTTTAATTTATAAATATTTCAACTATGCCTATATCTAATATTAAATTTTGATTTACATTACTTCACAATTAATTTTATAAAAGTTGAAATAGTGTTTCAGTCTACTTAGTGTTTTCTAAAAAAAAAATCAAAAATGTGCAAGAATGACTTCCCGCGTCTTGAACGAAAAAAACTTTAATTTTTAGTTACAAAAATCACCACAAAGCGCTATGAACAATTCATAAACGTAAAAATTTAGTATTGATTTTTTTCTTTAAATAACTTTTAAAAGTGATATTTTTAATATTTAAATATTTAAAACGCTTTATAAATTTAAAATGGAAGGAAAATATCCTCATATAAGCGAAATAATTCAACTGTAAATATTTTCGACAAGGTCACTTTATTTTTCGTCAATTCGTATACTGCTATCTAGGTACTTATAGATTTCTTTACGGCCTTCTTCAATGGTGTTATGTTCACGTGTCCATCGGTACAGTGAAATAAATTAAAGTAAGTTGATGCTAAATTTAATTTAAATTAGATTTTAGTAGCGAGTTGTGATTTCATTTTACCCTTTCTTTCATTCCTTAATAAATCCATGCTATCTTCTTCCATAACTGTTTCGTAACTTGAAGATTTTAGATTGGTTTACAGGCACGCCGGATTCTCTCGGCGCCTTTTAGATTAGGAAGTTTTCAGCGCATTTTGATCGTATTTAATTTATAACCGTTATTTTCGAATCAGGAATTGTAATTCTTAATTTTGATGTAAAAGTTGAACTCGTGTCTTGAATAATTTTCTTATTGTTTAGATGGGTAAGTACGCGAAGGAGGCAAGGAATCCAGCTAAATCATGCAGGGCCCGAGGATCCAATTTGCGGGTTCATTTCAAGGTAAATGATAATTTTATTTCTATCTTTAATGTAATCATAGACTGAAGATAGCATTTTCTGAATTTGTCATATTGTTTTGATGCTGATAACTTATCATTATGTAATCATTCTCTTTCCAGAACACAAGAGAAACAGCTAAAACCATCAAAAGAATGCCTTTGAGAAGAGCTATTCAATTCTTAAAAAATGTTCAAGATCAGAAAGAATGTGTCCCTTTCAGAAGATTCAACGGTGGAGTTGGTCGTTGCGCGCAGGTATGCTCCCGTGTGTTAGGTAATTCTTTACTATGAAGAGAAATTATATAATCAACGCTGGAATTCTAGGCGAAACAATGGGGTACCACTCAAGGACGCTGGCCCATAAAATCTGCCCAATTTTTATTGGAATTGTTGAAAAACGCAGAATCAAATGCTGAATTCAAAGGTTTGGATAGTGACAGATTATTTATCGAACATATTCAAGTCAACAGAGCTCCTTGTCTTCGTAGAAGAACCTACAGAGCTCACGGAAGAATTAACCGTACGTATTGGCTAATTGTGATGTCGATGAAGTTACTGTGTTTTTTTCTTCTTCAACGAATTGTGATTGTTCCAGCGTATATGAGTTCACCTTGTCATATTGAAGTAATATTGACAGAAAAGCAAAAATACGTGAGTAAAGTAAGTCGTGACGATAGCCAGAAGAAGAAAGTATCCAAGAAGAAGTTAGCCAGACAAAAAGAGAAGATGATGAGGGAATAACACGTTCTTTTGTAATTTGAAATAATAAATATTTTTAAAGTTTCAGTATCCTGTTAACTTGATTAATTTAAGGTGTGTGCAAGTGCTTATTTCAAAGCCTAATTTTTTCGATTTTTTTTTTAATGTTGAAGTTACTGCAGTTCAGTTCTTTCTTGATTTGCACTTCTATGAATTATTTGGTCACTGAAATGATTTTTTAACTCACAAACATGAAAACAAAATCCATGAAAAATAATATATTTTCATAAGTCACATTCATGATACAATTTTAACTATAAATTCTTTTATAGAAATACGAACATAATTCGCTACTTAATGATTTTTATAATAAGGGTAAACGGGTTCATCAAAAGCTTCGGAATCAGATGATGTATCACCATAGGAAACAGGACGTTTCTTTTTAATTTTGTAAAGTTTTTTACTCTTTTCAGGTTTCGAGACCGGTTTTACCACACTGGCACTTTTTCTGACTGGATAATTACTAGACTCATTTTTACAAATGAGATAAGAAACTTGAGTAAATATAAATTTGCTTAATTTTAAAATTGAAGTGTATGCTAGGCATTGCATGACTAAGGCTCCAAAACCTTTGTAGAGTCCAGCATATCCTTCTTCTCGTACAGTAGCATTATAGCAATCAATGACACCTTCAAAATTAGTTAAAATTGGAGTCACTGATGAACCATTATCCAAATTATCAATGATGGTGCGAGTACCTTGTAAGTGTAATCTTTATAACAGAAAAATTACATCATATTTAAAAGTTGAACGAATGATATTTTTGATGGCTTAAAAAAGTTAAATTTTTGTTTACCTGTGCAAAATTGTTTCTAAAGGAAATAATAAAATATCCGCTGATAAAACAGCAACTAAAGAAGATGATATCTCCACATTTTGATGATCTTTGGTGAGAAAACTTTTGGGAATAGCTCCCTAAAAAAGAATGCGAATTAGAATTAGGAATCTTATTGCCATTACATTAATTCAAATACGGTTCAACTAACTTGACGACGATGCTGCATCTCTTGATTAAATAATAGAGCTTTAGAAATCACAGTTTTCATGAATAACGATACCAGATGCTTGACAATGAAATAAACAGCGGTTGGTACAATCAATGACCAAACAGGTAACATTCGACCTAAAACATTCTATCTATAGTTTTAAATCGTTAAAAACATAATGAGTACAATGTTTAAGTACCTTTTTGAGGATACCCAAAAGAAATCAGGCGCCTTAAACCTTCCTTGAAAACATCCAAGAACTCAGGTCGTTCGCTAGCGATTTCGCTTTGAACAGTTTCTAATAAACTTGCTGAGTAGAACGGAGTAATTATTGCGCAAGTTAGACATTTGAGTAGAATGTGCTTTCCTATATTTTTACCGGAGGAGTCAAGAGAAACTTCCCTGAAAAATAATGACGTTTAAGATCTGTTTGGGTAATTCTGAGATTTTTTTCTTAAAAACTTACTTTGGCCAAAAAGTGATTTTGGATATGAGATCTTGCACAGCTAGTGTTAATCCTTTGATTACCAAAACACTTCCCACACCCTTCCACAGACAAGTTATACCTTGCCATCGATGGATATTTACAACGATTGGTATTAATGTAACAGGTACAATGTGATAGCGAGATAATTTATTGTTCACCTGTTAAGACAGATTTACTGATTATAGAACTTGGTGAAAATTATCGAGTTTTCGTGATGAATCCGATTAATGTACCTGGCATTGCCTTCTGATAACAACAAAGGGATGACTGACCAGGTGCTCGGTTATTAAAGCTACGATTTGTAATCCGGCATTTGTCCATTTTTGAACAAAAATTACTAAAACACGATGAACAGACAATGATGAAAGTCCGTAAAAAATTACTGAAGGAAATCACTCTTTTCAAACTCACTTTCTTCTTCTTCTAATTCCTCTCTGAAACGTTCTTGAACTGTTGTTTCAAATTCATTAACTTTTCTATTGAACTCTGGGTTCACTTGAGATGCATTCAAGTACGAATCATCTATAAAAATATACGTTATGAAATGGATTTTATCGAGTGATGTCAAAATAAGTCTATGAAAAATTACCGGTTAAATCGTTATAGCTTAAGGAGTTATGATAAATATTAGCTTCATATTCCCTCGATGATAAATCATTAGCAGATAGCCAATGTGCAGATGGATCATTTCTGTAATCAGGGTCGAAACGTCGATTTATTTCACCCATTTCAGATAAAATGGTGAGTGTTTTAAAGATATTTAAATTATTAATTATTCACACCGAAACATGATATTAGCTCAGAATTTATTTTCGAAAAATACGCAATACTACAGTAGGAGGATGGTTATTTCGTATTTTTTTTTATCGTTGACCGATAAGCAATCAAAACACTTTTCGGATTATTTTGCGCTGGCGCATTGCGAGTTCTGCCGACTTCTGCGCGCGTTCATGGTTCTAAAATTTTAGTTTTTTCTTTAAATTTCAAGGCAATGTGATTTTACATAAGCTTTTTTTGATTGCATACTTGTTTGTAAAAAGGCGGAAAGTGTGGTGATCGAAGAAAAAATAACCTATTCTTTTTCATTTATGTCTATGTGTTAACATTGTCTATCAGTCTCGTGCTCGTGTTTAGGTTGTAAATAAAAATCGCGTGTTTGCCGGTAACTTGACTAATATTTGGAGTAATATTCGAATTTAAATCGCTTTATTGTTATTATAGTTGACATCAAACTTTCAAAATGGTTAGTACACCACTCACCTCATATGTATTTTAGTATACACAATATGGAAAATCGTCTTCAAGTCGAGTGTATTTTTGTTGAAAACCCTGATGAAATATTACGTTGTGTTATTTGCCAGGCTTTATCATAACAATTCCATTTTCTGTTTAATTTTTATTTCTAGTTTTCGTAACATGTTGATGTGTTTCTTATTTCATATTCTTTTTGGTTTGATCGCAGGATGATGAAGTAAACCCTAAGGCATATCCATTGGCTGACCCCGAACTAAGCGCTAAAATATTGAACCTTGTGCAACAAGCTGTTAATTACAAACAAATAAGAAAAGGAGCCAATGAAGGTATTGAATTGCGATTTGAAGAAAATTAAACTCCGAAGTTGAAGTTGATTTATAGTTCGTGAAGGTTGTTATTTTCTGTTTTTTTATTTTTCAGCTACAAAAGCTCTGAATCGTGGTTTGACTGAATTCATTGTGATGGCAGCAGATGCTCAACCTTTGGAAATCCTTTTACATTTACCTTTGCTGTGTGAAGATAAAAACGTTCCATATGTGTTTGTTCGATCGAAACAAGGTTTGTTGACAATCTCATGTCTCATACAATGATTATCACCTAAAGACGATTTTGATTTTTTTTTTTTTTTAATAGCTTTAGGACGAGCCTGTGGAGTTTCTAGGCCAGTAATTGCTTGTGCTATTTTAATTGAAAACGGTTCACAGTTGAAATCTCAAATTCAATCGATACAGAATGATATCGAAAGGTTACTTATTTGATGTTTGATTACACGGTTTTTCTTATTGTAATTCCTATACCATTACGCGTTTCTTACTTTTTAAGCTTATTATTAATTTTTTTTATAAGATATATATTCAGGCTTGTTTCCATGAATAAATCATTATTTCATTAAATTTTCCAATCTTTCATGTTTTTCACGAATAAGTGGAGGTAAGTTTCAGTTGGAGGCCTGGTGATGTCTAAATTATGCTCTGTGATCTGTCCACTTTTATTATATTTATCATATATATAGTAATGTTTAGTTTGATGGCTTAGATGTCTTGTGCAATTTCATTACATCAAATAATCGCGAATTTTTGATTAATTTTTCATTCTTCACTATTAAACTTTGAGATAATCAAAGGTGGATACTAGGAACTTAATTAAGATAAACAAAATGCCTATAACTTGAGAAAACTGAAGATTTTGAGGGAGTAATGAAATGAATAAAATCCAGAAGATCATGAGTAATTTTTTCAAATTTCTTGAGTCCTTGAAATCAAATCGTGATCATCATTCACGAATTGAAACAGAAAAACACTTCATCCGATCCTCCTACCCGTAATCTATGAAAAATTATTGCAACATGTTGCGTAATTTTGTAATGCCATGCTTCATTCAATGAATTCTCACGTGACCATAATCAGCCAATGAAATCGTGTAAATAGTTTTTCAAAGTGAAATGCGCTATCTACCGAACGCAAAGAGTACTACGGAATTCGTATATTCTCTATTCTTTTCATTCATTCGATTCGTAGGGAAGTTCAAGAACCTCCTTCATCTTCTCCTTCCTTTTTGAGTCTCTTTCAACTCTTTTTGTTTGAGACAAAGTGAGATTCAATGATTTATCAAAATGTTGTAATCAACGAATTCATTTATTTATCTGTTTTATGAAAATGGTCGAAGTACAACTTGAAGTTATTTCGTATACGTGTTAGTGTTGTGAATTCTTTCTTTCAATTCGATATGATTTTCAAACGGTATCAGTCATCAAATGACAATCGTACAATACAAGGTAACACATTGATAATTTTTTCAGCAATTATGTATCACTTTCATGCGATAAAATAATTTGTAAATTAATGGTGCTAGCGCTAGCGATATGAAATTAAAATTGAACTTGTCGCGCTATTTCTGTGCTTACGTAATGTCTGTGTGGTAATCATATGTTAACCAAATTTGTCGAAAATGATGTTCAAAATCATTTCATAACTGGTGGCTGAATTTATTGTATAGTATATTTTGCTAAAAAATCTGTCTCGTTTATAATATTCCTGCTGAATTAGCATATTAATTCTAGCACCAGTACGCTCGTACGTTCATCACACAATGGGAAGACATCACGATGAAATTATTTCTGTGATTTAATCAAAGTAACTACCTACCCGCTAATGCTTATCGTTTGTAAATATGGACATCGTATGTACAGTTCATGTGTATCAAATAATCATTCAATTTAACTGACGAAAGAATAATACTTGCATTTTTATAAATTTCCCATCAGTCCTATTCGCTGTAAAATAAATCCATATAAGGTTATTTAATTTCATCCGACCATGTTCCGTATCCTTAAGCGATTAAAATCTTATGTATCGTATATCCGACTAAAATGTGTATTTAATTTGGAAATATAGTTAAACTTTATTTTTTCATTCTCTCTAGCGCCAACTACTCTGGATAAGTGGGTGAATGAATGAAAGGGTATTAAATACCATATTGTTACATATCTCCTGCTGCAATGAGATATTCCATTTGCGTTTTATCATGTGTTTTGATATTTTTATACTTTGATATATGTAAGTAAAAACAAATTTATTTTTCTTTCTGCTGGCTTATTTTTCAAAATGCGCCTTATATTTATTCTATACCTATTTAGTTTCCTTGTACCTTTTCCTTATGGTAATTTAGTAGGTAATTTGATGCTGAGAAATTTTGTAGCGAGATCTCGCGAATGATTTATAGACGCGAAGCTTATGCTAGAGAATTATACGACCTATACAGCTTAAGTGTGTCAAATTGTGCTATTATAACATTACCTTCCTGCACCATTCATAGTGTTGCGTAAGTAGAAGTTGGCTGGTTTTTGGCGCATTTTTCCATCTCTTCGTTTAGTTAGGTTTTGGTTACGTTAATTACGATATCCGTATTTTCATATACTCGTATGTTCGTTATCGATGTTACATTGCCAGTGATAACGTAATCGCAGTGGTTTTGTCATTGATAAAAACATTGATTGGGCCGTCGATTAATCGGAGAATTTATTCATTATACTGAACCTCTGATCATTGGTTGAGGTTTTCGCGTAATTATGGCTTAAAATTATCATGACTTTGTGATTAAAATGTCTAAAGTATATCTTGGATACTTGCCAAATAATAAAACCGATTTTCTGCGACAGAATTCATCGAAGTACTTCATTGCTAGTAGTGGTATTACTTCCTATAGTTATATTGAAATTACCTACTTATCTGTTTCTATTTCTCGATTGAGAAATTGCGACTATAAATTCTCATGAAGCGAAACTTAAAATGAAAAAATTATAATTATATGATACGCCTGGTAATATACACTTTGTACCAGTTTAAATTTTGATAAATATATATCTTATCTTCAGAATTTATTTTAAAATCAACTAGAACTGGTGTTCGAAACGAATGATCAAAAATTAAATTCACGAGTATCATTTACCCAACCGCTCTTTTCCTTCTCTCGTGAAAACGTTTATGTAATGTCGATATCCTTTTGATTTGTTGGTAAAAAAAAAAAAATTGATTACTGAGAAAACGATAATGTGATAAATTCGACTTTAAATATATTGTAGCAGCGAACAATAAATGAGAAAAGACTGGTAATTATAAAAACCATAATCGCTTTGTCTAGCGTTAATTTTGTACTATATGGACTGACAGAACTGACATATCGCATTTTAAATTATCTTTTCTTAAATGACCCAATGCTCCGTTGAAATGTGAAGGTCACAATACGAAAAATTCGCGATACTTGTGGAGTTGATAATACTCGTTATAAAAAAAAAAAAAAAAAAAAGAAAAAAAACTAATAAAATGTCGATTTAAATTTGTCCAAGTTTTGCCACTAGATTTCTAAATATAGCATTGTCGAATTGATTACGAATTATCTAATGTGTACTATCGGCCTGTTGGTTCGTTGCATGGTCCCATTAACATGAACTGTATGTTTTACGATACGTAGACATTTTTATCAATTTTCGTTGATCTTATTTGCTTGGAACTTTTGTTTGTTTTAGTAGAGCTTTGAATTTAGCTTTGAAGTATATAGTGTTGCTCGCTGAAGCCTTAAAAAATGGTTAAACATGCAATTCATTTTAAATAGATTGAACTTTTACGATATACAAAGGTTGTATGGGGAGGGAATACCGATCGAAACTCGGGTTTGAAAAATGAAACCTTTGAGTATTTGGGAATAGATTTTTTTTCTTTCTATAATCCTCGCTATTTTTAAATTGTAGACCTGTGATTTGGTTTGGCAAGGTCACTTTGAATTACTGTAAAAGTCGTATTGGGTTACTCGAAATGTAGACTTTTTATATTATTTACACAGGTCTATACCGTTACACTGATAGTATCAGTATCTAGTTTATACTGCATGGTGGTCCCAAATACGATTTTAGCTAGACTGAGTAATTTCTGCGAAATCGTTTGAAACCGAAATTAATGATGGGATTTTAGTTAGAGTAGTTCTAGATGAAATATTACTGCGCAATCTGGGAGCAGTTTGCAACTATAGAAGTGTCATGATCATGTACGTTTTTGTTAACATTTTTACAATACGAAAATTATGATGTTAATTTTCTTTCTTCGCTTTGGGTGAACGGAGTGTTTTGAAATTGTTATCGGTTATTTTTGGAGAATAAAAAAATATATTTATTTTATTTTATTTATTTTTTTTTTTTTTGAGAAATAGAGAAGGAAATATTCATTGGTTGCCAAATGACGCCAAAAGTACGTAATAAAAATTTACGACTCCCAAATTCAATTTCAAGGTCTGCCAAATTTCAAAATTTCAAAAAAAAATTCAAGGAGATGAAAAATTACCTAATTTTAACCACAAATGAGGTACAATATTCGTTGCTGAAAATATTTTAAATGCAATGTGGAACATGTAGAGAACGCTTAAAAATGGAGAAAAATCGTCAAATACGTCTTTTCAAGTGTATTTTAACATAAACAAAATATTTGACCTAATTTGTGGCTAAAATTAGGTGATTTATAATTTTTTTGATTTTTTTGATTTTTTTTTAATGTTGTAATTTGGAGCCCATTTTGGCCTACCTCAAAATTAGATTTAGGGGGTGAAGTTTTTATTTCGTAAATTTGAGGTCATTTGGCAATCATTGAGCACCCACCCTTCCTCTTCACTTATCAAGAAAAGGCAAAGCATATAAATCATGCTATTTTCGTACCTTTTGTCAAATTTTTAGTCTCACTTGATTGGAGTTTGAAAGCAAACCAGTTTATTTATGTGTGTTGAGATTTGGAATTAATGTATAATTGAATAGCGTTTACTCAGTATGAAAATTTTGAAAAATCTGCAAATGTACGAAAATGGTACAAAATTTGCCCAAAAAACACAAAAAAAATCGTTTTTTTTTTTTTTTTTTTTTTTATTTACAATAATGAACGACAAATGGGTAATTTATTCGTCTTGTGCATAGTATGGGCTTAATTTAGGCTTATCTGACGTAAGAGATAAAATGTGCTGGATTTTTATTCCGCAAGGTTCTTAAGTCCGTACGCTTTGATGGTAAAATATCTTTACGAAGTTATTTTAGAACAAGAATGTGATGTTTTGTGGAGTTTCGTGAGTTAAAAATCGAGCATATTTTTCCTCTCAAGTCCGAAATAGCCTAAATAAAGCCCATACTGTGCACGCGATCCCATAAAATACCTATTTGTTGTTCATTTTTGAGAATAAGTTCCAAAAATTGGTGCTTTTTGAAAAAAATATAAAAACTATTTAGACCTAGTAAATTTAAAAAAATGATGGCTAAAATTTTTTCTGCTTGTAGAAGACAAAATATAACTTTGTAAAGTAAAATAATATTTTTTACTGCCTCGTTTTTTGAAAATTGGAAAATTTTTAGAATTTAGACTTCATTTTGGGAGTTCTAAAAATTACGCTTTGGATCGAGAATTTTATGAAGCAATATTTTCGCCAGATCAGTTAAGAATTATTCTGTTATTTATTTGAAGTAAAAAATTAATGATTTTCTCATCATTTTTACCCTTTATTTTATGATATCTCCATACTCACCCCTTTAATTAATTTTTTATGAGAAATTCACACTGTGCAAACTAAGCGAAGAAGAAATTTTTTTCAAGAAGTGAAAAGAACGAGGAAAAAATGGTTGCTGAATAACTCCTAGGAAAAGTAACAAAAATCTAAATCTCATAGGATAATCAGCGGACCTGCTCGAAGTGGGATCAAAGTTTTCAAGAATTTGAGAATTTTTCCACTTATCTAACCTTAATCGATCACGCATCTCCAGCCAAGTTGCTGTAAATGGCATGTTTTTTTTAGCTTAGTTTTTAACAAAACGTAAGCTATTACAGCCTACCTGATTTGGGAAGGGAAGGTCGGGGGAGGGTGGGGTCTTCAAATCTTTGCGTTTCAGACGATTTGTAATCATCTGGCAAATGTCCAACTTTTTGGTATATATATATATATTTTTTTTCCCCCACGCGTAGCGCCGGCGAGTATTCATAAAATTCGCTCAAAATTTGGTGAGGAACTCTTCTTGAAAATGCGCAGAAGTGCTTTTTTTGTTTTTTCGAAAATTTCAAAATGGCGGATCACTCAAATTTTGAGGGGGCTGGAGAAGGGCAAATAGCTCAAATTTTTCGTTTTTGATCTCATATGAAAGAGTGAGTCACGGACACCAACATATTTAAATTTCAGCTTCCTAAGTGCATTTTGAGGAGAGTTAGCAAAAACCTGTTTTTGAGAAATTGCGTTTTTTGTGTCACTCGCCTTGCGCAGGCGGGTGTGGATAAAATTCGCTCAAAATTCGGTGAGGAACTCTTCTTGAAAATACGCAAAAATAGTTTTTTTGTTTTTTCGATAAATTTCAAAATGGCGGATCACTCAAATTTTGGGGGGCTGGAGAAGGGCAAATAGCTCAAATTTTTCGTTTTTGATTTCATATGAAAGAGTGAGTCACGGATACTAACATATCCAAATTTCAGCTTTTTAAGTGCATATTGAGAGGAGTTAGATCAAAAAACGGCTTTTTGAGGAAGTTTTGAGTCATGAAATTTCTTGAATCTTCCATATCTCCCCACCAAATCAAGTTAAAGAGGTCAAATTTTGTGTGTGAGGTTAGTTGGTGACCACAATATGACCTCTTGAATTTGGATCAAAATGGATTCAAAATGGCGGATTATCAAAATTTTGAGTAGAGCTTGAGGAGCCTCAAGTTGGTAAAAATGTAATTAATATGAATTCATATGGTTATTGGGGATAAGTTGTATACTATATCCCGAATTCACTTCCATACATGATGTTGGAGGGGGGAAGGCGGGGTTATCAACCTAAAATAGTGGTGGGGGTACAGGAGGGGTCGAAAATTTTTTATTGCTGTGTCATATGATAAAATGAGCCCAAGTGACAAACGTATTTTGATTTTAGCTTCCTCAGTGATTTTGGAGGGGAGTTAGAGCAAAAAACGGCTTTTGGAGGGGAAATTGCTGCAGGAAATTTCATGAATCTTCCATATCTCATCACCAAATCGGCCTAGAATGGTCAAACTTTGTGTGTAGGATTAGTTTGTGACCAGAATATAACCACTTAAATTTGAGTCAAAATGGATCCAAAATGGCGGATTATCAAATTTGAAGATAATTTGAGGACCCTCAAATAGTTATAATTTGAGAAATATGTGTTCGCATGATTATTTCATGGCAAGAAATACTACATTTGTGCCAAATTCAACTTCTTAAGTGTTTTTGGAAAGGATAGGGTAGGGGTTTTCAGACTTGGTATTGGGTGTGGCCTGTAGTCATGAACGGTTAAGCAAGGTTATTACTAAATCAAAACAAGCCAGTTAAAAACTCAGCTCCAGTAATGCGGCATGGCTGCTTACTTTTTTTTTTAATTTAATTTTAATAA